>RDPX01000179.1:856826-868518 GCA_003991215.1 Morbakka virulenta | reverse complement strand
GGGGTGGGGGAGAGAATATTATAATTATAATTACAACTATAGGGTTATAATTGTTGTATTTGCGAAAGCCACTTGCTAGGCAGATGCAATAACACAATAGTCAAAGAAAAACCTTCAATCCTTATACATTTGGAATTTCAAATTGTCTTTGGATAGAAAAAGACACATATACTCATATATATATATACAAAAGAAAAGAGTCCCTATATCCTATACAAACAACAACAATCTAAGGCATGAAGTTGTTACGTTGAATAACAAAACCTTCAACCTTAAAAGCCTTACCTTAATCATACATTCCAAAATGTAAATTCCAAAATATACGTAATTGATCACTTTGAGGTATTTGGTGTACCAGGAATTATCATTTGCGAGCTCTAGTGCGATTGGTATCATATTCATGGCAATTAAAATATTCATGATGGCGTCAAAAGCCTTACCTTAATCATACATTCCAAAATGTAAATTCCAAAATATACGTAATTGATCACTTTGAGGTATTTGGTGTACCAGGAGTTATCATTTGCGAGCTCTAGTGCGATTGGTATCATATTCATGGCAATTAAAATATTCATGATGGCGTCAAAAGCAACGTGTGTTGCAATCATGTAGTTGTAGCGAAGGAAGAGATTATGGGGTGGAGGAACACGATCTGATGCTTTTACCTGACGAAGGGCTTCTAGTTTTCCTCTCTGAAAAAAGAAACAAATTAAAGGCATTAAATTAAGTCAATAGTTTCATCTTCTGTAAAGCAACAATTACCGGTTAAATTACCAATACAAACCATGTTTGGCATTGCGACTCTGTCTACCTTACTGATTTCTTTATGTTACTTCAGTTATCGAGTGGAACAGAAATAAATAACAATGTGCCATCGCACTAGATGTGAAGCCCAGCTGACACCGAACCCGATCACAGTAAAACCAGATATATTAGTTCGTTTTTCTCCAGTTTGAACTTGTATCCTGATACATACCTCCAATACACAGATCACATTCAATGATCTTACATATTATGGGTACTTATATCATTTAACTTTCGTCCAACACTATTCTGATGATTTTTGTTTTTCCAAGAAAACAAGCCTTTTTTTTTATATTATAGCCTACCTCTATCTTTTCGGTGCATTTTCTCAATGTATCAGTCACTGTTTCTAGTCCCGTGATAGCAACAGGTACTGTCTCAACATTTTTCAACTTCCACACTAGTTATAAATGATATTTCATTGGTGAATACTTCAGTTCTTTACTCTCTTCTTCCATTTCCACTAGTGTGTCAAAAGGGCAGGGTAGACCACTTATTTAACTTCTACTTGTTTTCTTTTCTATCAACGTAACCACAGGTCGAGTTTGGTTCAACTTTTTGTTCGTTTGTAAAGAAAAATCCTCCCATACTTTACGGGTTTCTTATTACTACACTTTTCAAAGTTTATGACCATATTTATATATCAGTATACATGAAGCAAACACACAAAAACACACACAAATATATATATATATATATATATGTATATATATATATATGTATCTATATGTATATATATATATATATATTTGTGTAATCTTGTGTATTCGTAACAAAAAGTGCTCATGCATATAGCAGAGCAATATACATAAGGTAAAACACGAAAAATAAGAACTATGATTGCAACTAATAGTTCTTATTTTTCATGTTTTACCCTATGTCAATATATATATATATATATATATATACTCAAGCTACATACAGTACTGTTTCGCCCTTTGTGGGTTCATCAGTGCAGCACAAAGTTTCTGAGACATAACTCTCAGGCCATGTTGCCGGAGCAAGCACAGCTTAAGAAGTTATTGTGGGATCCTGTCAGAGTGCTCAAACTACGCATGCGCAGTGAGCTCCGCATTACGCAAACGACAGGTTCNAAGAAACAAATTAAAGGCATTAAATTAAGTCAATAGTTTCATCTTCTGTAAAGCAACAATTACCGGTTAAATTACCAATACAAACCATGTTTGGCATTGCGACTCTGTCTACCTTACTGATTTCTTTATGTTACTTCAGTTATCGAGTGGAACAGAAATAAATAACAATGTGCCATCGCACTAGATGTGAAGCCCAGCTGACACCGAACCCGATCACAGTAAAACCAGATATATTAGTTCGTTTTTCTCCAGTTTGAACTTGTATCCTGATACATACCTCCAATACACAGATCACATTCAATGATCTTACATATTATGGGTACTTATATCATTTAACTTTCGTCCAACACTATTCTGATGATTTTTGTTTTTCCAAGAAAACAAGCCTTTTTTTTTATATTATAGCCTACCTCTATCTTTTCGGTGCATTTTCTCAATGTATCAGTCACTGTTTCTAGTCCCGTGATAGCAACAGGTACTGTCTCAACATTTTTCAACTTCCACACTAGTTATAAATGATATTTCATTGGTGAATACTTCAGTTCTTTACTCTCTTCTTCCATTTCCACTAGTGTGTCAAAAGGGCAGGGTAGACCACTTATTTAACTTCTACTTGTTTTCTTTTCTATCAACGTAACCACAGGTCGAGTTTGGTTCAACTTTTTGTTCGTTTGTAAAGAAAAATCCTCCCATACTTTACGGGTTTCTTATTACTACACTTTTCAAAGTTTATGACCATATTTATATATCAGTATACATGAAGCAAACACACAAAAACACACACAAATATATATATATATATATATATGTATATATATATATATGTATCTATATGTATATATATATATATATATTTGTGTAATCTTGTGTATTCGTAACAAAAAGTGCTCATGCATATAGCAGAGCAATATACATAAGGTAAAACACGAAAAATAAGAACTATGATTGCAACTAATAGTTCTTATTTTTCATGTTTTACCCTATGTCAATATATATATATATATATATATATACTCAAGCTACATACAGTACTGTTTCGCCCTTTGTGGGTTCATCAGTGCAGCACAAAGTTTCTGAGACATAACTCTCAGGCCATGTTGCCGGAGCAAGCACAGCTTAAGAAGTTATTGTGGGATCCTGTCAGAGTGCTCAAACTACGCAAGCGCAGTGAGCTCCGCATTACGCAAACGACAGGTTCCCATCTCACACACACACATATATATATATATGTGTGTGTGTGTGTGTATGTGTGCATTTGTGTGAATGTCTGTATTTGCATGCTTTATTTAATATTCTCTTCCGTTCTTTCTTTCTTCCTTTTCCTTCTGTCTTCTTCCAACTTCAAGTTGGGTCGGCCGCTCGGCATTTTTTCTTCCACACGCTCCTATTGCTTGCATCGTCCTCCTCAGCGCTAAGTGTTTTCATATCAATCTGCACTCTGTCTCTCCATCTCAACTTCTGGCGCCCTCTTGTTCTTTTTCCGACTACCTCCTCATGGAACACTTGCTTCACAGTTCTTTCCTCCTCTCTCGTCATTAGGTGTCCAAACCAGAGGAGACTAGCCCTTTTAGCCTTTCAACTACTTTGGCCTGCCTTCTCAAATCTGCACTTGTTCTGTGCTCCCACAGAGGCACTCCAGTCATCTATCGCACCATCCTCATCTGCGTGGTTTCCAGCTTCCTTTCTTGTGCTTTCTTCAATGGCCACATTTCAGCTCCATGCAGCATAACAAGTCTGATGCCCGTCTTATAAAAATAGCTCTTGAGATGTAGTGGGACCTTTTTGTCGCAGACAACTGCACTACTCTCAGACTATGTTCTCCAGGCAATCCCAATTCTTGCTTGACGTGTTCCTCACAACCTCTTTTCTTTTCCATGACGGAACCTAAGTACTTGAACTTATCCACTGCCTTTATCTCCTCTCCATGGATATCCACTATCTTAGGGTCTTCGACAACTTGCCTACTTGATAACGTTACTTCTGTCTCCTTCGCATTCACTTTTAGGCCCCTCTTCTCCAGAGCTTCTTGCAACTCTCCCATTCTCCCCTGCAGCTCCCTTTTATAGCTGGCTGTAATGGCTAAATCGTCGGTAAAACGGAGCTCCTGTGACGTACCTCTGCGCATTTCCTCCGAAATTGTGTCCATGATGGTGATAAAAAGCAGCGGGCTCAAGGCTGACCCTTGATGCAATCCTACCCTGACTTCAAAGGGGGATGTCTCGCCTGCACCCGTTCTTACCAAGGTTTCACAGCATGTGTAAAGGCTTTTGACTACCCTCACGACCTTTTCGCTGACTCCTCTTTTTCCGAGGCTCCAATAGACCAATTCCCTAGGGGCTCTATCATAAGCATTTTCCAGGTCCACAAAACCCGTGTAGAGACTCCTGTTCCACTCTACAGCCTTCTTTTGCAGCTGCCTTAGGAATAAGGTTGCGTAAACTGTGTCTCTCCCTTCCATGAATGCAAACTGCATGTTGTCTATCTCAACTACCCTTCTTAATCTCTTGTGCAGGATCTCTTCAAAGAGCTTCACTGCGTGTTCCATAAGCTTTATTCCTCTGTAGTTGTTGCTGTTCAAATTGTCTCTTTTTTGCGTGTAGACAGGGATCAACAAGCTTCTGGTTCAGTCACTCGGAATCATTTCTTCATCCCATATCTCTCGCAGCACCTCCGTCAGCCATGTTACACATTCCTCCCCTAAGGCCACCAGCATCTCACTTGAAGCACCTAATGTAGCAGACGCTTTGCCTCCTTTCATGCTTTATTTAATATGAATGAGGAAAAAACATGAAAACGTAGGAAATATTTACAAATGGTCATAAATACAAGGGTATACAAACAAGAATACTAATTTTTTATTTTATATATGTTTAATGCTAAAAAATATGTGCATAAAACGTATGTATAGGCATAACCACATAGTAGTTACCTAAAAATATCACTTCTAGTCAGTGCTTGTAACTATATATCCTGCTATACCAAGTAAAAGCGAATAAAAACTATATGCATATTACTTTTAACAGTCTTAAAAATACAGACGTACACACATATAATATATGCAAAGATGCCAAAATGCCAAACTATACCATTCTTGAGCCCGCTAACCAAATCAAATTATTGCAAGCATAATGCGTAATGCATAATGCGTTAAAAAAGTCAAAAAACAAAATCACAGTAAACAACTATGGAGAAATGGTTCCATTGAAATACAGTAGTACTCGCTGCTTAAAAAAATCTTATTTTTGAAAATCTTGCATTAAACATATAAGATAGCTAAACAAAATAAACTATTTAAAAAAATAATTCATTAACAGTACATAATTATCATAAAACTAGGTAAAATATCGCAAAAGGTAAGCGAGTAGTGGCCCGGGTGGCATAAGCATGTGTAACGAAGACAGGGTTACTTCGTGGGGAATAGGGTGAGTGGCATCACCATACAGCCCTCGATTACCTTTTGTTGTTTTCTATTTCTGTCTCACTGGCTGTCTGGCTGGCTGTCTATCGTCAAGGTTGCCTTTCCAGAGGGCAAATGATGCACCACGGAAAAGGCTAGTTTAGATGAGCTACTGTGTTTCAAAGATGGTCACACTACCGCTCCTGTGAAAAAAGCACATGATGTTTCTATTGTGGGGGAGTCTACATGAAATATGTTATGCTTTTTCGTTAATCTATGATTATTGTGGTATGGGTGTCCACTCATTAGTGTTGTTTTAGTATTGACTTAAGTCGCAAGAAAACCTTTGCAGTTATGTAAAGAAACATTCGGGTTTGACATATTGGTAGAACTTTATTGCCTAACATGGGGTTTTTTAATTTGGTGAAGGGTTGGAAAAATTGGTGATCAAAAGCGCCAGAACATTTTTGTGCACGATTCTACGATTCGTGTACATACAATTGTGAACTGTAATCAAAAACAATATGTTTACAGTTTACAATTGTTAGACTGCTAGTCACCAAGAGTGATGGGCTCTCCACACCCTATCACACAAAAAGGTGGCGCTCTTTCACCATCCTCTCTTTGTTTTCCGTATTGAACAAAAAACTCACTTGCTTTCAGCTTTCTTATTCTGGAGTTTTTGGTCTTGTCGAGTGTCAGCGAAATTATTTTCGACCAAGAGGACAGTTATTTCAATAGCAATTTTTAAGTTTTGTACCACTAATTGTTTATGTGAATAATAACATAATAATATAACAGTTACCGTAATCAAAATAATATGAAAGTATAAAATGTTAAGGCAATGTGTCAAATTACTACAATTTTATATTCCTTAATAAATCAATCTGATAATTAATGCCACATACCAATTTTTGCCAATAAAGAGGCACCCGCCAGTGATGTTGTATATCACTTGCACCAATTAATCTAAAAATAATACAAGAGTTAAAAGTTCAGTAAATATTTTCTAGACTTAATTAAACCCTTAAGGGAATGTTAACCCAGGTGATATCTACAAGTTGTTACGGGAATATAACTTTATGTTTAAATAACACTAACATAATTATCGTGAAATTAATGGGGGTAACAAGGGGGAAAGAATTAAGGTTAACATAATATAAGCAAAGTATCGTACCACAATGGTATGGCCACTAGAAGAAAAGAAATTTTGTTAACAATGAAATAATGATAAATAATAAAGTTATATTTATTCCATAATTCCATAATTTATTTTTTCTATTTTTCCTTTAAACTAAAACGAAAAATAGAAAAAGTAACGATTTTTAATTTTAGAAAATGTGATCTCGTGTCATTTAAATAAAGTAATCATTAGGATCTATCTTAATTAGCGCAGTTTGAATTGATGTACGAAGACAATCAATGCCAATTTTAAACACGAGAGAACTCCAAATTGCGTTAATTAAGCTGTTAATTAAATTAAAACAAATATGGAATCCTTGTTAGCAATGTTTCTCTTTTAAAATTTTTTTACCTTCATCGTTCAGGAATCTACAAAAAAGTTGTTTTTCTTCAATGGCGCAAAAGTTTATAACTCTATTCCTTGTAATATTAGATGTATTGAAAATATAGACGAATTTTTAAAGGCCTTAAATGATTTTATTGCAAAGTGATAGTTAATTAATAGTTCTTTTAATACGTACATATGAATAAATAGTGGGGTTTTTGTTTGGTTTGTTTGGGTTTTTTTTAATTTTTTTGTGTTGTTGTTGTTGTTGTTGTTGTTTTTCCCCCTCAGATTTGTAGACTTTATTTTTCATTTTTTGAACAGGTCTCGTAGGGAGGACAGTATTTCAAATGTACTGATTACGATTTACCTGTTTAAAATTATGGAATAAATAAATAAATAAATAAATAATAATAACAATAATAATAATAATAAAAATAATAATAACCCTACCAAGCGCTAAAAAGCTCGTAGGGAGAGGGTGCTTCTTGGGGTAAACAAAGATTAAAGAAAAACACAGAAGGGCTATTTAAGAAATTAGTTTCGTACCCGAAAACCGTGGATAAAAGAAGAGTCACCTTGAGTTGTAGAAAAAGTTGTAGGAAAACAGGCAGGCGAAAATGCGATTGACAGATTTGTCGTTGCTTCGTACAGGAAGACGAAAAAAGAAGAAGTAGTTGATCATTTACCTTAAAGATATTAAAAAATGACCTGAAACGTTTTGAAACATAATGACATTGGAGATAGGGCTCTTACTGACAAAAGTTCGAATTCTAGATTGGCTGGTGTAATCAAAATTCTTTGCATTTTTACTTTCATTACATTGAAACCAAAGCTACAACAACGACTTGCATCCCTGCTGCAGTAAAAACAACAATTATTTTCCGTAAGAATTTCAAGATGGCAGGGAAAGCGATTGCTTGTCTTCCATATTCCGTCTGTTACTTTGACCAACATTTCCAAATTGTCGATAGCTTGCGTTCTAAAAAAAAGCAAGGGGCGCTTTTTAGTGAAAGCGCGCTCATTAGGAAAAGGGGGTTATTAAAATGAGTACAGTAAAAATTGTGTTGCTATATTTAGCTTGGTTCAGTCTGCCGTAAAAAATTTCCGAACTATTGTATGGTAATTTCCCATTTTCATTTTACGAAGCTTACTCCCATCCCTCCCCAAATCAGTGAGTAACATCTGCCAGCGAGTTTTACCTTTTTCTAGACGGTAGTTTATCAAATTTTACGTCTAGTGATTCTGCCACGTAAAAAGTCAATCATCAAATAAATTTACGGTAGCCAGGAGCGAAAAGTCATAAAACCAAAAACATTTTCGCCTTCAAAAATGATGGATGAAATTTACAACAAACGTCACAAGCCTTCTAACCCTTTCAAAGATAACATGATTTTTTAATTGAAATAAAAGTTTATCAGGTTTATTAAATTGTACAGATCTACCTTACTACTTTAGGAGATGTTTTTGCAGGTCAAAATGCAAACTATTTTTACACGAAATCTCATATTTACATCCAAAAATTAAACTAAAGTTACATTACCTCTCTTTAATATCCATACAGGTATCCGCAACATTGACTAAAATCTGAACGGCTTCACTTGACAACATGCCTCGCTCAAATTGTCTCCAGAAACTCATCTTTTCTGCCTTTATCATGGCTATGCGCCCATCTTCAGACATTTCTGCAAACTCCTTTGGCGACGGCTGGTGGGCCACCATTTCAGAACATTTCGGGCATCGGCTGTGCCGCATGTACATGTTATTGACATCCTCAGTCTTCCCAAAAGAAAACGTTGAATTATAGTAAGTTATGGTTTTACGATGCAAAGAGCATTGTAATAGGGTTTTTTAATGAAATACTATCAAACAATGCTATGTAAACTAAAGCTAGATTTCGGAATTAAAAAATCAAGTGACTTTTCTTTTATCTCCGCATAAAAACTTTGAGATCTATCCATCCCACGGGAAAACACCGCAGTCAACTTTTTGGATATCCTGAGATAGTACTGCCTTTTCCTAAAACCTCTGTTCTGCTCTGGTATGACTGAATTTATCTTACCAAACCGTTGTGTTTATAAACACTTATGGTGCTAACCAAAAACTGAAATAATGGTACTTAGAAGTACCTAGCTGTGAAGAATAAGTTCTAGCAACAAAAAATAAATAAAAACTTGAATCGACTGGAAACAATACGAAAAGGAAAATAAAAAGAGATCATTTTCTAAGGGCAAATTTTGACTTGCCTATGGAACTCGCGTTACGTCTATTCGGTAACAGCAAATTAATCGATATATATATAAAGAGAAATTAAAACCTTATGGAAAGAAAAATGCTTGTTATATAAATATATATATATATATATATATATATATATTATAGATATATAATCATTTTTCTTTCCTTAAGGTTTTAATTTCTCTTTTGTAACAGTTGTGGGTCGTACAGATGACGTTCTTAATTCTGTCAATATTCTTACTTTGCATTTGGTATTCATTTTCCAGTTGTACTAGGGCATACGAGCTTTCGTTTCTATTTTTGCAGTAAGTGCGTTGCGCCCTTTGAAACAACTACTTAAAATAGAAAGTCCAATCATTACTGAAATTTCTTTTTACGTTTTCTCAGCATGGAATAAAGGTATCATGATGACACCCTTTTCCATTATTATCTGATATTGACTTTGTTTGTTAATGACCTTCATCTATGTCAGACCTATCCATTCAGTAATCCTCTCTCGTCATGTCATCGACAATTAATTAGATATAAATATCAAATAACTACCATCAATGGCTTTGTTATTAGTGCATAAAGTATAGGCATTTTGACAAATTTTCACATTACCACCTTTTCTCAAATACAGGCTACTGCTTCTGTTTACGCTTTCAAATTGGTGCAGTCCAACTGTTGAGCCTCATAGTGTTTAAAAGTTTTATTCTTCCTACAAGTTATTACGAAAAACCTATATACTTCAAAAATGTACTACCGTCAGCAACAATGGTGAAATAAAAATAACTGTTGCACTACAAAAGTATTATACATACCTCGGCTGCATCGTCCATGTATGGATTCCTTATGTCACAGGACTTACGAGCTTGTACCCAATCCGCATCAGCCAAAAATCGATCCGTTTTCAACATCAGCAGAGTTCTCTCTAAATTGTTGTTTAAGCGATTGACGGCATTACTCATAGCAAGGCGTTTGGAATCCGATATCTCTGACATACCTAACATTTGAAGGAGTGGCTTGATTGTAGTACCATTACAAATAAGTGTCAGCAGCACTATTCCAGATGTATGTAGTAGCATCTATGATACACGGATAATAAAAAGCGAAATGTCAAAGTTACAATAAAAATAATTGGCGTATGTGGAATGATTGCAGTTCGAGCGTGCTTTGCACTTTTCTTCTTAAGTCTTCTGCTTCAGGTGTAGGGGCATCCGATGCAGTAAACGAATACTGGCGGTACACTCTTCCTCCACCTTCTCCTGTTTCTTTCAATCAAGCCTAGAGTTTTTTCATCTTTAACACTTAACTTCATTATTATTCATTCTAACTTCTTCAATTGTTGTCTTCCTCCTAAGCTTTTCCCTTTCCTCTCAACCTCAGTAATATTTCTCTTTGCCTTCTTCTCAGCTAATGCCCAATAAAACCCCATCCTCTGCTCCTAATAGTAACTGTTTTTTATTTCTACCTGATAGAGTACAGTAAAAAAATACTAGTGCTAGTTTGGTACAACAAAGATGTATGTTTTTTCATGCCAAATGTCGAATGAAGAAGGTTGGTTAAAGTGATGTTTTTCAAATTCGCCAATGTTTTCTTAAAAAAGCCCAAAATGAAAACAAAAACCCCTTAAAAATACGGGAAAGTAATAAAAGTACTTGTGTAACAGGTCTTCAAATTAAAACAGTGAAGTTAACAGTGAAAAAAAACAACAAAAAAGAAAGACAGTGACTTCCAAATTTTAAAAGTGGTTGCGTTGAATGTATAAAATATAAGCAGAGTCGCTTGAACACGTCTCACACTTTCAAGTAAAGACTCATATACTATATGTCATATACCCTAGTAACATTGGAAATATGTCTTCATCATTGCCTTCACTATTATCATTTACCATGATCAGCACCAGAACCAGTATGTCACTATCATTACACATGGCATTCATTACCGTAATTGTCTTTACCACAGTCGGGAACACCATAGCAAATACGATAACAAACCTACTATTTCCATCAACGACCAACTCATTACCATTGCCAATGTCATTACCATTTTATCATACCGCATCAATAAAAGTATCGTTTCCATCAGACCAAGATCAACACAACTCCCTTGTTATCACTTTTACCATAATGTAAACAACAATACAATATCAAAACCACTGTTCTATCAGCAGCCAGGTCCTTATCAATTTAATTAGCAATTCCAATCACAAAAATTATCATTTTCACTATCAAAAAATGAGGAAAATACTACCACTATCATCTATAATTACTGTTGTCATTATCACCAATCCTGACACCATATGTCCACAATATCACATTATTATTATTACTATTATTATTATTATTATTATTATTATTATTATTATTATTACTGGTATTATTAATATTATTATTATTATTATAGAAAGGATGGGGGGCGTGGCCTGATCAGCGTTGAAGATTGTGTGAGGCAGGAAGAGTTAGGGTTAGAAGAGTATGTACATGCTACTGAGGAGACGATTTTGGAACAGGTGGCTGGAATGATTATGCATGGAAGGGAGACAAAGAAGCATTACAAGACGAGAGTGGTTGAGGAGAGAAAGGAGAGATTGATGGAGAAGGCTCTGCATGGTAGGTTCTTTCGGGAGATGGATGAAAATGCAACAGAGAGATCAGTACAGTGGGTTAA
>RDPX01000179.1:818078-844543 GCA_003991215.1 Morbakka virulenta | reverse complement strand
GGGGAGAGAAGAGAGAGAGACAGAGAGAGAGAGAGAGAGAGAGAGAGAGAGAGAGAGAGAGAGAGAGAGACACACACACACACACACACACACAAACACAAACACACACACATACACACAGGGGCACAAACGCAGAGACAGTACCTCTGACTGTCTGTATGTGTCCATGCCTGCACATACATTACAGCATAGCAACCCAACAGGCATATACCTATCGTAAAATAATTAATAGTTAATACTAGCCTTTTACTAAAGTAAAAAGGTACTACTAAAACATAGGTGTATGGCAAGGAAGTAGTTTACTAGACTCAGTTTCATAGTCCTCACACAAGAAAAAAACATGCGAAGCGTTTCGGGTTATCAATATGGAAAAAATACTGGATATAGCAGCTTGTGACATGCTAATACAGCGCAGTTGTAACGAAGCACAATAATAAATTATGCTTATTACTTCAAACCAACAAACAGCATTCATCACAATTGACATTAAGGTTTGACCAGTCAACATTTTGACAGCCTCAAGACACACGAGAAAGAAGTTTTTGTTTACATATGGTACAGGGATATTTTATCTCAAAACAGTACAGGTTATTAACATTTTCTCTCAGAATTTTATCATTTTTGGTACACATAAATACGCGTATAAGTTATGAAAGATCCCCAGATTTCGGCACAATAACTGCAAACGTTTCAGAGTTATAGCAATTCAAAGTTGCCATTTCAAGAAGCAAAAATTTCTTTACGGATGCTATTTTTGCCATACCCATTTAGTTAAATATATCTTCAAATTATAGTACGGTGGTCGCATAAATTTGAAATTTAGCACACGGTGGTAATTAAAGGTGCTGATTTCAAATATTTATCAGAACGGAGGTGGATGGTTAGAAAGAGGGAGAATTTCAGCTTTGACATCCAAAATCAATTGCCCCACAATTAATAAATGAATCTCAAATAACCCCAAAAATGAAGATGACGATAATGCAATAGGAATCTCTTGAATTCATTTTCATAACCAGCACACCTGAAAACATCAAACTTATGCTATATCTTATATTGTATATGAAGGACTACTGAATCGTTTACATTTGAAAAAAAATGTTGAGTTTTTTGCCATTTTTTCATTATGATTATGATGATTTCAGCAACAAATGTTTGATAAAGTGTCATTAAAAGCTGGTTTGGTATTTTAGCAGATGTGTTTCAGAGAACAGACAGTACTGTTTTTTACAAGTGGCAGTTTATCAAATGTTCATATATATTTTAACAATATGTTGTTCTGATGCTGTAACATTATGGTCTTGTTATTAATATCCACACATTACATAATCAGTGATAAGTCCATTATTGATATTTTTCTGAAGTTAACAAATGCTCTCCCCCTCTAAAAGGTGTAGGAAACCTTTTCTCTGCATAATTCCCTTTATTCCACATGTTTTGAAGGAGTGGTGTCTCCAATAACCATCTCCATCTCGGAAACTTTAGAGAGAATGGGTTACAAATGTTAAAAACCTGTACTATTTTGAGATGGAATGACCCTATATCTTGTTAAACTTCACTGTGTTTTTTAAGGACCCAAGAATGCAGGACACTTGGCCTAATGACACAGGCCAATTCATCGTAAAGAAATTACACTAGCAAACGATGCTGATATACGAAAAACTTCATTAATATTCAAAATTTATTGGTAATAATTTACAGTAGGTCATTTGGTAAGTAAGGTGGAATAAACACCAGTCTGATTCGTGGTGATTTCTGTGGCTTGCTCTGTTTTGACCAAATGACACCTTGGTAAAAAGTAGTTACAGGGTTTTTTATTGATCAGAAAAGAGTAGTGCTAACGTAAGGAAACCGGGCAGAACTGAAATCTTTCTTTTTCAATTTTTACTAATTCTGCTTTTGATACTGCAAATAATGAAGGTGTTTATTTCCAATTACTGAAGATATATGTGGTATTAGGTTTTTTTATACTAGTATGTACACTATTTATATTAGTGAATTAGTGTAGTAGTATCTGAGGTATTAATATAATCTGTGGTATTTGTAGAATTTTTGAAAACTCAAGCAAATAATACTGACTATTTTTTAATAATGGCAATACTAATTTTTTTGTCACTGTTGACAAAAATTACTAATTTAAATATAAATTGTGAATACCAATATAACTATCATTACTGGTTTTTATCCAATACAAATATTTTGTATTTGTTTCAGATTGCACTGTATGTTGAGGTCAAGATGATGTGATTCATAATAATAGAATTGCTAAAAGTTGTTCTATCATATTTCCACAGCAATTCTGATTATACTGATGGGAAAAGGTATTGCTGGCATGAATGTGTTAATTGTGCTATGGTATTCATCATTGTCATCATCATTATCATCATTATCTTAGATCGACAACAATAGTACTAAAAAAAGGTGGACAGTAACTTAAAAAGGACTTCATATCTTACCTGTTACAGTTTTGAATGACAAATCATAAAAGATATTAAAAAAAACAATTGCACAACCATCGTTTAATAAGGATTCTCCTTCTATGATGGTGCCTAGCTGTCTTGAAGTACCTAGAATGTGACAAAAATATTAAATGCATAAGTTGATAAATACACCAGAAAAGGATAGGTAGTGCTGTGTCCTACTTACTTACTTATGTACTTACTTGCAAGGTTGAAGTGATGTTTCCATTTTTATTTGGTTATTTTATCTCACTCTTGTGGCTACAGTACATGTGCCTGCATTCAACTTTCCTGGCTTGCTGTTGGGCGCTGAATGTGGGTTTTTCACCCATCCATCACTAGATGGTGTGTAACCACTCTTACTTACTTACTTACTTACTTACTTACTTACTTACTTACTTACTGACTTACTATTCAACTTTCCTGGCTTGTTGTTGGGCGCTGAATGTGGGTTTTTCACCCATCCATCACTAGATGGNAAAAGATATTAAAAAAAACAATTGCACAACCATCGTTTAATAAGGATTCTCCTTCTATGATGGTGCCTAGCTGTCTTGAAGTACCTAGAATGTGACAAAAATATTAAATGCATAAGTTGATAAATACACCAGAAAAGGATAGGTAGTGCTGTGTCCTACTTACTTACTTATGTACTTACTTGCAAGGTTGAAGTGATGTTTCCATTTTTATTTGGTTATTTTATCTCACTCTTGTGGCTACAGTACATGTGCCTGCATTCAACTTTCCTGGCTTGCTGTTGGGCGCTGAATGTGGGTTTTTCACCCATCCATCACTAGATGGTGTGTAACCACTCGTACTTACTTACGTACATACTTACGTTCATACTTAATAAATAAGAAACTAAGTAACTAAGTAACCAATTAGTTAAGTAACTAAGTGGCTGATTCACTAACTGAATTAATAATTATCTACCTAACTAACAAACCGTTAGGAAAAGAGCTTAAAAAATAAGTTAGCAATCATACAATCAACTGACTAAATTATCAATGAGTGGCTTGACTAATTAGCCTGCTAGCTGACGTACTAAAAAACTAACTTAACAATTAAACACTTAATGTCAATGAGAGAATAACTAATTAACTAACAGGACTGCAAACTGAATAGCTAAATAACTAATTAAGTAAGTAAAGAACAAATTGAATAACCTATTAATGATATGTAAGTACCAAATATGTCTCTGTTGTGTAGCACTTTCTCAGTAAATAAAATTTTATTTTGGCTGCAATTGTAAAGGTGGTAAGAAAAACTGCACCAGCACTGAACCCTTAAGTCAGTCTTCAACTAGACGACTTCGATGTTTAATTTCCATATTTTGAAAATGCGCACCAAATAACCAAATAAACTGATAAGCAGCCTTCAGTAGAAAGTGAATACATTTTAGCAATTTTTGTATCTATAGCGCCATTTCAAGCAATAATATGGGTGCTAGTTGTTGTTGTGCGCTCCTGAAAAAGTTCAAAAATGATAACTAGCAGATCTTTCATAATGTAGCAATGACTTTATTGTTCACTACTACACTTTTAATGTCTTTGAAGTGTAAGCAAGAAAATGGAACAAAAGGAAAAGAGTTTCAGAAAAAATATAGTTTTTGTTAGAGGTTCTGTTTAATGGAGAAAACAAGTTTCAGATTTTTGCAAAAGTATTCATGCACTGTCAGAAAACAGTGATGTCCAGTCTTTCTTGAAAGTGATTATATAATTTTGATTGGTAAATTAAAACAGCTAAGCACTAGCCAGCTTTCGTGTAAGGCTAACTTACCCTATTGTCTTGAAATATAAAAAACTGTGTCAAAATATCAAGAATAAAAAATTTGAGTAGCTTCCAAAGAAAGTACTTAAAAAAACACAATTTCAAATAACAGCAAAATACTCCACGGTACTTTTACACAAGAATTGCTAATCATGATTTTGAAATTTATGATAGTGCCCCACAGCAACTGTTACACATAAAATTACTTGAAACTCTGCATCAAATGGAAAAAACTTTAGAGTTTAAATGAAATATAAGGACCAGGCCATACAGTAAAATTGCCAGTTTACATGTTCAAAATTCAAGTGGAACTTGACCAAGTCAGCCCTTACTTTTTGCAAAATTTTTAAGGGGTCAGTACTGACGATAATTCTTTCTGCCATCATTCAAAATGGTCAATATCACAAAATTTGGCTCACTCAGCAGAATGCAGACAAACCTGAGCTAGAAAGACATCCAGCCCTCATTGGGAATCTAGTTTACTTAAGTTTAACCACATGGTGTGAGTACCTTAAAAAAAGCACACAGCGAGTTAGTTAGATAGACATCTTGCACCCTTGGTGCTTCCATGCCTTTTTAAGACTAAATAATGAAGAAATGAATAAACTGCCTGCCATTGAGAAACTCATTAACTGACTGCTGTAAACTATCCAATAACTCTAAGCTGGAATTTAATCACTCTATTTTTATACTTCTATCTGTTAAGGGTTTTTTGTTTACAACAAAAAAAACCTTAACTTGGTAAAAAAGTTATAAAAAAGAAGCCAAAATTAAGATCTCAGTTAACTCAAAGATCTAATTAAGGGTTGATAGTGTCTTTTAAGTTTCTTAATGACTTTTTAAAAGAAATAAAGACAATTAAACCATTTGCAGGAGCAATTGAAAAACAACCCAAAAAGTAGGTTTGAAGGCCCCCTAAAATATCCCAGTAGCAAATAAAGGTTCTTAGGAAGGTAGGATAATAAAAAACTACAAGCAAAAATTACATTGAATTGTAGCTATTTCATTCATTAGGGGCAGGTAATTAAAGAATCTGAAGGATGTTAGGCATTTCTATACAAAAGTACAAACAAATGCAAGTTCTGTGCCATAAAAGGAAGCAAAACTGGCTTGTTGGTGTTTAACTTGTGTTTGCATATGGGTCTATTTACTTTTGTGAAAGCTTGTGTTCTCAATTAAATAACATACCCTCATAGCATGACCACCTCTATATGTTTAAGTTAGGTAGAAACAATATGTCTTACCAAGACTGTTTAGTAAAGCGACAACAGCTACTGGATCTGTTGCACTAACTATTGAGCCAAAGAGCATACTTTCTGTCCATGACCAATTGTATAGGAAAACATAGTGGCCCATCACAGCAGTTAAAGAAGCAGCAAGAGCCATTCCAGGAACTGCAAGGATGACTACCTGAAATTAAAGAAAATTTAAACTCACTTTTATATATAAAGGCTAATAAAGAATAACTAATCAAAAACATAAAAATCCAAATAGAAACAATCATAGTTTTATATATATATATATATATATATATATATATATATATATATCCACAAATACGTTTTTGGTATGCTCTGAGACAGGTTAGGCTGTTTGTGAGGATAGGTGTTGGTTTCTCAGACTGCAATTTGTGATCTAAAATGGCAAATTGATGATGCAATGAAGAGGGCCTTTACTTTGTAAGGTGACCAGGTGAAAGCACCTATAGACAACCATCTATAATACGAGCAAGGAATTTGTATGCCTCCAAGAATGATGAAAGAGCCTCTATAGTTTCAGGTTGTTCACCTGTGGAGAGGGTAGAAATTCTGTGAGGAGATACTTCTAACTAGCTTTGGTTCTAGATCCTTCCAAGAATGGTGGTAGACTTTGCAGCAATCACTGTTTGGGATGCTGATAGGACTAGATTGCATGACTGAAGGGTCATCAGGATGCACTTTTAATTGTGATACAACTCAGTAGGGCTGAATCCACCACAGTAGCAGGCACTTGCTATTTTAGCAATAATACCTTTCTCTGGAATATTTCCCAAGGCATGAGACATAAGCTCTACCAATGTGGTTTGGAGGCAGGCATCAACTTCTGTTGTTGTCACAAATCTCCTTGCAAGGAGTAGCAATCCCACAGAATTTGGAAGATTATTTCAAGAGTGGTATTTGGTAAAATGTCTGGCAAAGGCCAGTTTTGATGAGGTGATTCCACTGGCTGACTATTTGTAGGTTAGTGCTTGCATCAGGTATCAAACAGGTTGTGGTTTCGCACTACCAACTGCTCCAAAGGAAGTTGTGAGTTGATAGACATCAGAAGGTTTTTTAATAAGAAAAGATTGGATAAGATATTCTTCTATGATATTAAAATCTTCTGGTTTGGCAAAGATACCAACGGCTTCAAGCTCATCAAATTTTGACTGAAACTCAACAAGTTTATCTCATGCATACAGAGGTAACCTTCCTTTGTTTTGTTGTGGTTGAATTGGACCCATGTTGGCTACAGCATATACAGATCCCATGAACCCATTGTAGAACTGAAGACAGACTTCTAATCCTTATGGTGGTTGATGAACTGAGAACAGATGTCTGGTGGCAGCTGGGAGTTTTGATTAAGGCAATTATGCTGGAGACAGGTATCGAAGCTCGGGTTAACAGCAACTGTTGCAGTTGTAAGTGGCATTCATTCCCTGTAGGCCATTGACTGGTGCAAGAGGGAGTGCAAGAGCAAAATGTTAGCTTTTATGTAGAACTTGTGGTACTTCAGTCAAATTTGGATATGAATACACCTAGCAACTTGAGTGAAGATGCTTGTTGATGGCTAGACTGTATCTTTATCTCTGTGGCCTTCAACACATGGTTCAATAGCAACATCTGACATGGCAATATCACCAGAAGGACGCATTTCAACATAATCTCAAGGCCAAATGGTTGCATTTGATGATCAGAGGAGGTAAATACTAGCACATTGGACACAGGATGAATGACTGACAGGCTTGTATCCCACAATGTATCTCTATGTGGATCCATTGCCAAATGTAATCTTGCAGTTGGCTGGATGAAGTGTAATATCACTGTTGCACATAAATTAACTCCTGGAAGAATGTCAACATCTTGATTTTCAACAGCTGGAGCATTAAATTTAAATGGCTGTTTACATCATGTTGGGTGAATTTTGTTTTCTCTTAAGGTTTTCAAAGGTGAGCATCCATTAGCTTGCAATGCTATCTTTGAGCTAGCTATAATAAGTGCTCTAATCAGCTTTGTAGTAGATGCTTTAATCATGTCAGTTTTGGCAACAGAGTCAAGGGTGAGTTTGACAGAATGGTGCTTGTAGTGGTGCACCATAAAATATGGTGGTTGGCTGACTTGAATCCTTTGGTATGAAGATGACAGGTTAACTGTGAGTACATACATATCTGGAAAACTATCAACAGGAGCTAAGCTGTCTTCTTCTATGGTAGCTATCATTCTTGCTCTGGTGAGGAATTTAAAGTCTGCTTCAGGTAGATTAGGGTATTGACTGAGGTTATGAGTCAAGGGATGGCCACTTGCTTTACTGATGTGGCAGGTCTTGCTAGTGGTAAAGCTAAAATTTAGATTTAGGTGATTTTATGAAAATGAGCAATTGGAACCAATGTGGATAGCTGAATGTATGATCATGGCATCTTCCATGGTTTGAGGCATATCTCTGTGACAAATCTCATTTTGACTAATCCCAGAAGGTTTTTATGGATCAGTTATGACTGGATGAGTATGATCAGGTTCTCAGAAGTAAGTGAAAGTTCCTAGTCTTTTTGTGGTGTATCTCTGTGGTAGGTTCTCCATGAGTTCAGAGGTTGTGAGCAGAAGATTGCCTTAAACAAAGTCCACTAATCATTGGTATAAGTCCTTGCACCTGTTGTTTGTTTGAAGTTTAATGTTCATCAGATCAATGAAGTGTGCACCAATCAACTGAAATCCAAAATGTCCTGTGATACAATGCCTTATTTAGTCGAGAGATACAACATTTTTTTATAATAGTGTTTCTGGGTATTATTGGGCAAACGTTTGCTATCTGCCCATGCATAGGTTCAAAGTGTACAGCTTTCTCTGCAGCAGTGCAAGCAGCAGTAACTTCTAAGTTTATATCATGGGTGAAGCCATATAGTGGGCTACTGTGCTGTTTCATCTCCTACATAGTCCCATTTATTATGAATACTTACTTACTTACTGCACGGTTTGACGTCTCTTGTTCCCAGCAGCTGGGGTTGGATGCACTTCTTTGCCATGTTCTCCACGAATTGCTGCTTTCCACGCCGGACATTTTCCAACCATTGTTTCTTTGGATTACCAATGAACTTGCCATCTACTTAAAAAAACAGCATGCGTTTCTGCCAACTATCGCCACTCAACCGACTGATGTGGCCAAACCATCTAAGCCTCCCGTGTCTTATAACTTCTTCCAGAGATGTAATGCTGAGGAGAAATCTAAGGTGTACCATTGGACATCTGTCTGAGAGTTTAGATGAATAAATCCACCTGACCATATAGTTACCATTTCTAACCAGTCTGTTTAGATCTACAACAGTCACAGGCCAGGCCTCACTCTCACAGAGTGGAATGGGGAAAAGTTAGTATCCAAAGACAAAATAAATGTTAAGTTCTCTCCCCAACTCTTAAAGGGGATGATCATTTCATTTTTTGATTGATGCCATCATTTTTGGTGTTTGTTGGGGTGCCATATTTGTAAAGCCAATTTCATAACAAATGAAAATAAAATGTTAACTGAGCCCTAGTGGTACTCTTTCTTCATTAGGAATACACACAGGTTTTTGAATCAATTGTCTGCAAATTAATAAGGCTTAAGAGTAAGTAAAAACACAGATGCTAAATGCTACTAAATGCTGGCAGTTTATCCAACTTGAAAGCAGGAATGAAAAATAAATCCTCAACGCTGTGTCCATATAATAGCATTGTAAAGTACAACCTAGAATGGCCTCAAAAAGCTTTCCAAACCTAATGTAGTATTTCAAACTGTAATGTGACTGTCAAAAGGTAACTAGCTGATTATACAAGTCAATATTTTCTCTTTGAATATTTCTTCTCACTTGCCTTCAGTTTATGGTTTCTGTTAAACAGGAATGAAGAACGGAATGTAAAAAAAAACAATGCCTTAAGATCTCAATAAAAGTGAATAAAATGTCAAACCTGAGAAAACATTTTATAAAATGTGTGCACATCCATGGCAAATGCTGACTCAAATAAAAGAACAGGAAGAAATACTGTTAGTAGTAAATGTGGATCATTGCTTGTTAAGCTTGTGTACCTGGAAATAAAAGTAAAAAATGGATATTATGGTATGGAAATGACCTTGTTAATAAAAATAATTTTTTTTCAGCTCCCTAAAAGATAATATACATAGGATGTGAATAAAAATTTTGGTTAATTTAATGAAATAAAACATTCATTATGCCAGTACCACTTGGTATTATTCAATTGATATATGTATATAAGTCCAGGAGAATGTGAGATCATTTAATCTTCAGAATAAAAACAGGACTGTATTTTGTTGCAGAGAACCACAACACAGTTTTACTCACAAAAAACTTAAAAAGTTTCATTTTTCAAACCAAATAACAACCATACTCCAACTTCAACTTCCAGTCCAATACCAGAGGTTAATCACATTGCAAACTTACTGAGATACTTATGCTTGGGCAGACCTCCTACTGTTTGAAATGATGTTAATTTTTTGTTGATATCATTGTAACAAAGGGCTATCAGAATGAGTTGGTAAAACTTCTGAGAACCAATCGAATATGCTTATGAAGTGATTGAAGGGTATTACTAAGAAAAAACCCTTTTTACTATGCATCTATCTAGATGTCTATTATTTTAGGTTCAAAGACATTCATCTTTTCATTATGTAACTGTAGAAACGTGCTATTATAGCTGTCCATGCTTACTTCCGAGACATCTAGAATCGTGTGATGTATTTCAGTTTCTTAGTTTCTTTACTAGTAATTTTAGTACAATAGGTACTAATGAGCCCAATTTAGGAATCGTATGATACTGCCTGTAGCCCTCTCATTGGCTCAGGATATCAGGCCATCACGAGTTCATCTCGCACCCTGATTAACAGCAGAGATTATAAATACGATTGCCTCATTAGTATTCCTCAGTCGAAGTACTTAGCTTCCATGATCAAAACGCCTTTGGTAAGTTTACTTTTTGCTATTTCCGATGTTTTATTTCTCTTTTTTCAACTTGTTTGTGACCTATTTTAATGTTGTGTGTTTTCTTGTATTTGATTGGTTTAACTATAGAACTCATAGACCGTGATAGCCCAAGTGCTATCTATTGTTTTTACTGTGTATTTGTATTCAGTAGAATCTGGACAGGTAGACTTACTCGCCATNTGGCTCAGGATATCAGGCCATCACGAGTTCATCTCGCACCCTGATTAACAGCAGAGATTATAAATACGATTGCCTCATTAGTATTCCTCAGTCGAAGTACTTAGCTTCCATGATCAAAACGCCTTTGGTAAGTTTACTTTTTGCTATTTCCGATGTTTTATTTCTCTTTTTTCAACTTGTTTGTGACCTATTTTAATGTTGTGTGTTTTCTTGTATTTGATTGGTTTAACTATAGAACTCATAGACCGTGATAGCCCAAGTGCTATCTATTGTTTTTACTGTGTATTTGTATTCAGTAGAATCTGGACAGGTAGACTTACTCGCCATCCAGACATTTTGCTCATGTTCAGCGAGGATTATTTTTCTGTGTAGGAAATAACTTGTAAATATTGTTTTGTTAGCCTTTATAATCTATGCAGTGTATTAATATTAATATCAAGCTTTGTATAATATTTTTCAGTTGCTACCGCGTTTTTTTGTACACACAATATATTTTGAAGTAAACCAGACGTCTTTCGTATTCCTTGTCCGTGGAATGGAAAAGAACCTCCGGTCACAATTATATATGTCTCAATATTATACAATATCTATGGAACTAAAACACATTAAAAAGATATAGGAATTTTACTTGTTGCATTGCAAGGAGCAATAAATAGAATTACTTTTTATTGAATCAAATTAAAGAGTAGTAACACAGAATGCTAAGTACAATGTTTAAAGTGGAACTTTGGATTATTTTTTTTCTGCAAATTAGTAGAGTAAATGTCATTCAGATTTTAGAGACACACTTTATTTACCTTCTGACCTCAGCATAATTTCTTGATATTGCTCCAAAACAAGTGCCAAGTACAAGGAGTACAACAGTATATGGTATTGGCCAATCACTCATTAGTTGCCTTACCAATGCTAGGATAAAAGGACAGCTTTTAAATTTCATGATTTTAAACAGCTATAAAATACATTATCTATCCATTACAACATTTATTGTTTATAGAATTGCTCAACCAAAGATTTAAAAAAATATCACTTTATATGCTTTGGTGGCACAAATATCAACTAATTACCATCATTATCATTATGGTCTTAATTAATACCTGTAACCACATTAATAAAGGTTGGGTTGGGTTTTTTTAATAGATTCTATCCATTCAAAGTGATACTGTACAAGGCAAATATTAAATATTTAATTACAGAGAAGATTAAGTTCTGTTAAAAGCTCTTCTTTGCCTTTTATACTCTCAACCTCCTTAGTCCTACGTCTTTAAAGAAATCTTCTTATTTCCTTTCATTAATACAAGGAGATTAAATTTCATGTTTGCATGTATAATTAATAAACTTTGACCTAAAAGTTTCAGAAGTGTACTCTGAAAATCTTAAAATGGTAAGAGTTGTGAAACAATTCCATTTATCAACAAAAACTCATTATCTACCCATGCAAGTAAGTTAAGAAGGAGATGGAAAGGATGAAGATGATTGTGATTTTCTCCAGTGTATAAATAGTCTTTCAATTTTATGCAGTAGTGGTTTAGTGATATAACCTCATATTACAATGTCATGGGAGCAAGGGAAAAGTTTAAGCTTTATTATAATATTAAAAGCTCACCTAAGTTCTTTCTTCTTTAAAAATAGCATACTAAAGAGTTTGTACATGTTTCAGAAAGGGAGTTGAAGGGGTGTAAGACCAACAAATAAACCAAATAACAAAAAGCTCTTTAAAATATCAATAACGTTTAGTGTTTTTTTTGCAATGATTACAGTTTGGGTTCTGCTATGGATAATCCTCCTTTAGCACATTTTTTCATTTTTAGATACTGAAGCCAGCTTGAATAAGCCATTTGTAAAAATTAACATCACATATCTCATAACAAATCTACTCCAGTGTTGTTAAATATTTACTAGAATACATTTGCAAGGCAAAATATACATAGTGATATTGTGTTGTGTTTCTTTAAGACTTCCTTGAGAAGTGAACACACTGCCAATTGCAAACTTGAAATTTGAAAACTTCTTCAAAAAATTTACAGTAACCAACAGTCATTTTGTATTTTTGGTATTTCCGAATTTGAACAGTATAATCAAATGTAGTTCTTGAGGAATATGTTCTGTGTACCATAAGGAACAATGAATGAAAATGAGGAGGTATTAGTGTTGGGAAAAGTGGTCTCTGATAACAACAATACAAAAAACAACCAAAATTCTTTGGGTATATCATTGGAAAAAGTAGCTTTAAGAGCTGACATATAAGGGGAAAACACAGAGCAAAAAAGCTCATATTAAGTCTGAGAAAAGAAAACAAGAAACAAAATTCCGCTGCATACAATAATATAATATCAATAAATAATACAAACATTAAGAAGACTTAAACTAACATCAATGACCTAAAATTCAATAATGATACTAATTAACTAGATGAATACATGGAATGTATAAAGGAGCATTTCTTTGGAAGGCAGTCTCTCGGTAGGGAGGCTAACCAAGGATGGATCACCCTCTATCCTAAGGTGACTAAAGAACTTTGTAATTTGTTTCAATTAGTTCATTTGCCAAATGATTTGTTTTTATTTTTTATTTTTATTTTATTTTTGATTTGTTTTTTAATATTTTTATTTTAATATTTTTATTTTTATTATTTTTTTTTACACTTTCATTGGGAATTGTGGTTACCTTTCAGACTAGGGGTTTTATGGTGACCACAATTGGTAATTATCTTTGTGGAAAAAGGATTTGGGTTTTCAAAAAAAGCTACCAGCAGATGGTGAAGTTTTTTTACCAATACAAATGTCATTTAAAGCACTTTCCTCGAAGTAGCACAAAAACCAGTTATCATATTAAAGGGTTTTTTCAAAATTCATTACAAAGATGTTATTCTTGCTAGTTTACCATATACCATACTGATAAACAGCTTTATCCAATGCTTTATTAAAATGAAAATTTGAGGGAGAAAATGCTTTAGTAGTTACATCACCTGGGGATAAAGTACCTCCGGCTTTAAAAGTATCAGGCTGTGCCTATTAAGTGAAGAACTCTCACACTACAACAATCTGTAACCATCTCTTTTGTTTGTATTTTAGGCTAGTCCTTAAATAAAAATATGAAACACATGTGTGGGCACCGACTCGTTAATCATTACACCCACACTCACAAACACACACAAAGAGTTACTAAATTAAGTTCTATTTACGCAGTATGAAAGAAGTGGAAGAGTATCTGTAATTTGCCTTAATGACTGACAGTGCAATGCAAATGATAAGACTACAGGCAGACAATTAAATTGATTTAGTTTTACAAACGATAAAAATATATCAGCTGGTGATTATACTAAGTTTGCTTACTTGTGAATACCATGTCTGAACCTAACTTTTCTGTATCTTCTCCTGCCTGGTAACAACTTCAATTAAATGTGAACTCTTAATGCTGTATTTACTTGGCTTTATCACTACTATGCTAATGTACCTTGAAATAAGCAGTGATTATAATCCAATAGCACGTGACATTACCTACTACAAGTGGACCTAGGCAAAGAAATTATCACATATAAAACAAACTGCTTCGCAATGATGTGCTAAATACTCACAATGATACACGTATTATTTTATAATTTAGGCATTAAAAATACCTGAAATACCCTCTCATATTAGTAATAACCTGCTTAAAATAATTTGAAGGGTAATAAATAAGATTCAAAAGTAAAGTACAAGAAATGAATTACCTACCTCCGATAACCAATGCAGAAAAGATAAACAAAATGCCATGTGGAGGTGAATGGGTTTCGCTTACAGATTTGGTAACTACGCTTGTTACATTGGCTAGCAAATCCATCTTGAAATTGCTTTTCCAAAAATGTACAAAATAAGTCTATAAGTGTACCATCAAATTACTTTGAATTCATTTTCTATTCTTGTGAAAACTGTAGGGCAGAAAAAGCCCAGCCGGCCTTTATTTTTGGCAAGAATAAATACTTCTTTAAGTTAAAGATGTCAACATTGATTGTTTATCCTATGCCCATGTCATGTTTTCTGTAGCTTAAATTTAATGGCCAGTGCATTATTAAAATGCACAGTCCTATGTAAAAGTCGAACATTGTAACGGTTTGTACCTTCGTGATCATCGAACACAAATGACCATTAGCTTTTGCACTTCCAGCTGAAGGGGGCATAGCTCCCGAACGAAATATGTGACGAAAATACTCGGTTATCCCGAGATCTTGTAATCATTCAAATCTTTAAGAGGAGGCTGATCCACAACGACCCCAAGTAAAAGTTTTGTTCAGTCAACTTGATGCATGTCCCTGAGAGCTGGCCGGTAAGCAGCAGTGAAACAGATTGCAACTTTCCCCCTAAAATAAAAAGTAATATCCAGGAATATTAAGGATTAGAACTTTCTCGATAAATATCTGTTGCAAAGTTCAGCGATGATTCTGTCACAATTCCTTGTCTGACTCGTTATCACCCAGCCTCCAATTAAAGAACTAGCAAATAACGAAAATAAGATCCTCGGTGTTCCGACTATTTTCGTTATAAATTTCGGGTGAGAGAGGACTGCCTGAGTTACAAACATTACCATCATTTGAAGTGTTGATATTGTAGCTGTTGTTGTTTTGCTTTTCCTAACCTCGTTTTAAATATAACTACCAATTTTAACGGAGGCTTGATTACAAATGGTATCTCCTTTGTTTCCGATCAAAACGTACACAGTTTGGATTTACTTCAGCATTTGGTAAGCACTTTTCCACATTGCCTTCTTCATTTTCTTTGACTCATGAGATTGGCTGCTGTGTTAACAACTCTACGCCATTTTTCCGTATTAAGAGCACATTGTTGTAGGTGTTCATAAACTTAAGCTACTTTCTTATCTGTGTGCATAAAATGGAAATAATACATGGAAATCAGGCTAGGTAACTGCTCCACACCTTTTTCTGTGGAATTATGTGAGGATCCAGTTGTTTTTTTTGTGATCAATAGAGAGGGTTGTTTGGGTGGTGATTTATTTGGACGTATTCCTGTTAAATACATATTTCGAAGTACAAGTATTAAAATACCCACCCTTTCCTTGACCCCATCTGTTTTTCTGTAATCTTTTTATAGTGAAGAATAAGCGGGATGTCCGTGGTCATAGGGTCGAAATAAAACACAAAGACCACATCAATTAGATGAGATTTTGTAATGTTAAACGTTGATTATTGATACTATAAAATCTCCACACGTTTAATGAATGAGAGGTATTTTCTTATCAGTCAATGTTACAACCCCAATGCAATCTATAACAAAATATATTACACAATACATGAGTAGGAATGTCAATATACCACATCCCCCATATTATGGGGGAAAAAGTTCTTATTTGTAAAGCAGTTTTTCTCAACAATGACGATTCAGAAGAACGACACATTTGTGAATTCTAGGAGTTGTCCATGTCCTCATTGAAATAACGCCTGTTTGGTACTTTCTGCCTTGTAGATCTTCTAGATATGAACTGTTCATCTGTTATGTTCTCCTGCCTCTCCTCTATATTAACACTTTCTTCTTCTGTAACATCATCGTAGCCATAATCAATATACCACAGATACCAAACCACAGTTCATAACGCTTTATTTAATGGAATACCTTAATTATTTTAGCTCATTTTTTCCCCATCACCTGACAACCTAATGTATTAAACTTGAATTTCAACAGATTTAATTTCGATTTTCATTGTTTTCCATTTTGGGTAATATTGGTTTTGTTGTGAACATTTTCATATTTTTTTTATTAGTCAACCTTACATGATGAATAAGATGACTTTTAAATTTGGTGCTTGTATACATGTATGTATGTATTTATACGCCACTAACAAAAAAATACAAATGTTCAGAGGTAAATGTTAAAAACCTAATACATGATGTTATCCGAAATAGTTAAAAAATAAGAGTAAACAGAAACAAAAAAGAACAATACAAACAGGTGGGATGGTAATCTAGAGAAATGGTGGCAGGGGTAGCATAATACAGATCATGAAGACCTTATTTTCATTATGGCCTCTTGCTTCTTTTTATTACTTTGTTATCGATCTACTTTTAGAGCAACTGTGGTAACGCTTCCTTAAGGTGGATTTGTCTCAGTAGGTGATGGTGTTCCCACATATAGTGGGACAAATTGGTTACTTCAAATTGGTTTTGTGCATACATTATTAAAAAGCAGAAAACTTTATGGAGCTTTTGTGCTGTCATTTTTAACATACTTCCAGACCTGGAGGCAAAGAAGGTCATTCTAAGTTTTGTATATATCACTAAAAACATAATTTATATTTTGATATTGTGAACATAATATCCAGCTGGAATTAAAATTTCTGACTTGAAAGGCCTTGTGTCTTTTCATATTTCAAGCAATATTAATTGATGTAGCTTGGTTAATAAAGTTTTGCAGCACTAAAATAGATTTTGCTTTAATTTTTGAGCAGGAAAAAAATTAAAAAGCTCATTAATTTAAAATTGCCCTTGCCTTTTACTTTTCACTTTTACAGTTGATACTATGTTTTATTTTATTTATTTATTTTGCAAAATAAATAATCTGATTAAATATAAAAAATAATAACAACAATAATAATAATAATG
Organism: Morbakka virulenta; assembly: GCA_003991215.1. NCBI lineage: Eukaryota > Metazoa > Cnidaria > Cubozoa > Carybdeida > Carukiidae > Morbakka > Morbakka virulenta. Next base: position 827,340 of record RDPX01000179.1, on the reverse strand, counting down.
ATAATAGTAATTTTCCCTAAGTATTGATATAAAACTGTCTGCATGTGGAGTTTCAACATGGGCAAATAAGGTTACCTTTTGCCACAACTACTTCCAGGGCACCCTTACATAAGGTGTAGCACCTTTTAGCCTGCCGTAAGATCATGAAGTATTAGGTTAGCATCCAGTAGGGGCTAGTTTATGTCATGAATAAAGAGCCATTGTTAACAATGGTTGTCTCATTTTTGTGGAACTTGACAATAAATGTAGACATGTTTTATAGATGGAAAGTGACAGTAGGCCTATTGAGAACAAAAATGAGGAAAACCCAGGAGACCAAACATTGAAAGACAATCTGGAAATCCTGGAAGGAGAGCAATTCCAGGAAGCAGAAGAAGTGTTTGTTAAGGAGCTTACAAAAGAATTTAAAAAATCACGAGAGAGGAGAACTTTGGAGGACAGTCAATCTTCAGAATATAGACAAAGTCACATTGGTTGCTGTTATTGGGGAAGTCAACTTGATCTTAGGATGAATTGAAACAAAGTCAACACAAAAACTAGCAAACTGATCAGAGCTGGTAAGGTATATATAGGGGAAACATTAGAAATTAAAGAAATCCAGAATAAGAAAAAGGAAGACCCTTTATGAAAAAAGAAGACTGAAAAGGGACATTGAGGTGATGCAAAACCACATAAATTTCCACCACAGACATTTAAAAGGGCGGCTGAAAGAAGTTACAAATCTAAACCTACTGGAATAGAAATATTCCATTGTTAAGAAAGGACACAATACAGTTATTGAGAAATTACATCTTAGGGTGATTTGAAAAGAAGTTAAGCTAGAAAGATCTGACCAAGAAATTGAACAATACAGACAAAAAAGGGTTATTCTACACTTCTCAAAAGCAGTTTTGTAAAGAGTTGATTGAGGAAAATAGAACAGAGGGTGCCATACCTGATGCAGAAGAAAGTAAAACAGTTTCAAGTAACCTTTAGGATAACCCTGTAAAACATAACAATGATACAGAATGGCTATGTATTCTTTGAAAGTAAGTCAAAATTCAAAGTGCAAGGTATGTGGATGACATGGTATTGGTTGCAGAAAATCAGAAAAAGCTACAGAGGTTTTGTAGAAATTATCAGGTTAAGCAAGCTTTAATTGATATGAGAAATTTATTGTGTACAAGGAAATTTGGATTTGGGGTTACAAAGGATTTGCTAGAAAGTTACTTATGATCAGTGCTATTTTATGAGTTTGATTCATGGAGAGTAAGCAAGACCATTGCAAAAAAGGCTTGGAGCAGTAAAAATGTGGCTCTGGAGAAGGATAATGAAGATATCTTGAACAGAAAACTAATGAATGAGGTAGTTTTGGAAGGGACAGGGATGGGAAGATAGCTGTTGATCTCTATCAGAAGAAAGCAATGCACCTTCAATGTGCAGGAATTGAGAAGAGAAGGAGGAATGGAGGGGGAGGGGGTTAGATGGAGGCTAAAGTTGCAGGGAAAAGAGCAAGGAGAAAACAAAATTAAAGATGTTAGCATGGATAATGAAGAGATTGATTGATAGAGATGGAAAACAGCTAGGTCAGATTGTTAGAGATAGAAAAAGATGGAGAGAGAGTGCACCACCATTATTAATCTACCATAATAAATACCAAGACACAAGAGCAAGAAGAAGACGAAAGTTACAACATCTCTTAGTCTATTTTTGAACCAGCTCAGGGAACTTCTGTCTACTGTATAGTACTTTGCCTCGAGCTGGTTTTTGTTCAATGTCTTGGTGAATGTTTCAATCTAGTACACAGGTTTGTAACCCAGTGTTTTTGTTGTATTTTAATGTTAAAGCATACCAGCAGGTTTTTCATGTTTGAATTGATTTAAATTTAATAGGTAAAGTCATATGTTTGTACAAAAATATAAATATATGGCTATAATATTGATCAAGGAGATAAACACATAAAGCACTAGTTGTTATGCTTATTTCCTATTTTTTCCTCAGATTTGTATTTGATCATGAATTTATTGTGTAATTAGTACTTAAAATGTATTTATGGTAATAAGCATGCCATTCTCATGCCAAGTCTTTCAGGCTTCATAAACCTCTCCATTGCCAATTAGTTGCTTTGATTGTAGTAAACCGTGTAATATTGGCTCAAAGCAACTAGTAACTCAAATATATATATATAGTCTAAAAGAACAAAAATAAACACAATGTTATTATAGCAGAAATACAACATGGTTCAATTGCTTTCAGATTATCAGCATAATCTGCTTTCAGCAACAGCTGAGCTGAAATGAAATTAACTAATTATTTCATGTAATTAGTCCTATAATATAAATATCCGATAAATAGAAAATAGAAGTCTGCTTTCTAATTCAACACAACAATTGCACTCTTATAGTGATTTTGATCTACCAAACAACATAGTATTGTGTTTTTTTCTCATGTTCTCTTTTAGACCAAGTATCTCCTTTAAAGTTTAAGAGATGGAAGCAAGAGCAACATACCTTTCAGAAATGCATTCACAATTAAGAACTGTAAACATAGAACTTGAGTACTTGGAAAAAGAAATAGAATCACTGTTAATGAGACAGCAAGAACTTCTTGATAGAAAATCATTAATAGAGGAGCAGATACAGGAAGAAGACATTGGACCATTGATGCCTTCTTCTCAAACGCCTATGTAAGACTGAGTGGGAGTAACATATTTAAAGAGCAATTATTTTTTATTTTGTTGTTGTTGCTGTTTTATTGTTAATATTAAGGATGAGATTTAATGTCTGCCAAATATTTCCAAAAAAAAGGCAGATAAAGGTTTAAATCATTAAATATTATGATTCTTTGGCCAATTTTTGCCACCAAAAATCCTGCCTTAAACCCATGGAGGGCATTACTATGGTTTTCCAGTGACTGTTAAGTGTGTTATCCTGCCTACCCTGAGGCCCTGAATTTTGAAAATTACGGTTGCCTGTAAGGTGTTTAGCATAAAACTGGAAGTATGCTGTTCCTGTGACTTGCTATACTTCCCATTATGGATTGTGTACATTGGTATATATTGACAACAATAGTTCCTGACCTATCCATGTTATATATTTTCAGCCTACAAGGTAATATATGAATTGCTCTGCACCCTATACTCAAGACCAGAGTTTCTCACTTGATGGGGCTGCATCTTGTTCTTGGACTTCAACTGGCTTGAGTTTGCCTGTTGATATATACTAGCCTGTAGGCCTTGTTCAGAGGCATCTACTATGATGTGAGTGGGTTGATCAAGAACACAGGGTTGGAACATAGATGGGTAGTTTAAGTTCTATATGAGTAGATGGTATGCTTCCTCTTCTCCCCTCCATTGACTTTTCTTGAGGAGTTTTCACAGTGACACTGTTACATCTTTTTTTTTTGTGGTTAAGAACCACCCCAAAAAATATGCCACGAAATGTATGGAACTATTCAGAAATGATAGAAAACAAACAGAATAAAAAAGAAAAGACAAGAAGATTAAGCCAAGAGATAAGAGCTAACTTTATACTTTTTGAAAATCCTAGTCATATGTTGTAGGATAGCACCCAGAACCCAAATAGTTTCACAATCTTGAAGTCAGGAAATAAAACTGCAATCATGGAAGGATATATCATAGTATGGGAAAACAACTGGTTAAGGATGAAAATGTTGAGAGAAACGAGTCAGACAAAAGCAACAAATTGAAGTGGTACTATCAATGAAAGTTCATCAGAACATTTACCATGATAATTGCAGCAGAAAAAGACTAAGACAACCCACAACCTTTTAACGAGATAGAAGTTGAAGAGTAGCAGCAAGATTTGGACCTATCAGATTAAAAACACATCTCTGATCACAATCTAGAACATCAAGAGAAGGCGATGGAGCAACTGTCCAGATATGGCAACAGTACTCCATGCAAGAGTGGATCTGGATTGATATAGTAAGAAGATGGCCTAAGTTATAAGGTAATCTCTAGTATGATACAAAGAGCTATGGAAGAGAATGAAGCTTGACTCTCTGAATTAAATTGCAGCACCAGGAGCTGATTTGCTAACGACTGAATTTTATACAATATCACCAAGAAATTGATGAAATCCATACCAGTCACTGTGATCAAACACCTTACATGTAACCATAATTTCTTCAGCACCTGTTTCAGCAATGAAACTTCCCAGTATCTGATTCAAGTTGGTCAAGGGTTGGCTCCTCTGATTACCAGGGTAATGTGTCAAGCTCCAAACATATTTTTTGGTATATGTTTTATCTAACGTCTTGCCATTTTGTGATAAAAGGGTCAAAGTCTTTGGTTGCAGTTTATAAGCTGAACCCTGATGACCTTTCCATTCTGAGATATATGGCCAATCAAGTGATTGTGAAAAGACAGGTGATTAATTTTGGGTTCTGTTGATTAATGAATCCCTCTTTTTCCTTTGATTGGACCTATTTGATGACCCTCCAATAAGAATTTTTATCATCACTCAAGCAGTTGGCAGAAAAATGGTGAAAATTCTATATTAATATTCCTACCCCATAACTGGTTGCCCAAAATATGGAAACACTGTTTCTAGTAACACTGCATTGATTTTTGTTGAGTAATGCAGTATTAATTTCTTTTGAGTAGTACTGTACTGATTCCTTAATCCTAACAAAGGAACAGTTTTTATCATGTTTTCTGCATTACAAATTGAATGCACTTTTTTATTTCTTGACTTGCAGGAATAACACTCAGACCCAAGAGGCAATTGACTGGGGAAGTTCAGCATTTTCTTGGACACAAAATGTAGAGAATGCATTAGAAAATGTATTTCATATTCAGCAGTTTAGAAATTTGCAAAGAGAAACAATAAATGCCACTTTATCTGGAATGGATTGTTTATTGATCATGCCTACAGGAGGTGGGAAAAGTCTTTGTTACCAGCTCCCTGCAATTGTTTCAGGTGAGATTTCACTGTTATTTGATGATGTATCCAAAGATTTGGGGGGGTTACCCATTTGGTTCCTAGGCAAACACATTTTAAGAAATGCCATGACTATAGCCTGCAGGCAGCTTTGTTTTAGCCAACAGTGGTAGTTAAGGACTGTGTAGGGACCAGACAGTTCTGTTGTATTATGCAAATTATGATAATGTAAATTTGACGTAAGAGTCACGTGATAGATAGTAAAAATTACTTGTTGAAACCACATGTTGATGTTGAGTATTATCGGTGAGTTTTAGCTACAAAACTCTTCTATTTCGATAATTTTACATGGTGTCAGAAAGTTAAAACCTTGAAAAAAGAGAAAGGACGACTAGAGGAGTTCAGTTAACCGAAACATTGGATTTACTACGTTCAGAAAACAAGGATAATTGCAAGTTTCGTCTTCAGTCAGTCTGTACAAAGCAAGTCAAAATGGCGATGAAGATTACTCCACCAGAAGGGTTTGACTTCAGGAAGCCCGAAGAGTTGGAGAAATGGATTCGAAGATACAATCGATTTCGAATAGCATCCGAACTGCATAAGAAAAGCCAGGAGATCCAGGTAAACTCGTTAATTTACGCGATGGGACCTTCGGCCGATGATGTGTTGACAACCTTCGAGTTTTTTTTTTAAGGTGATGAAGTCAAGTTTGACATTGTGAAACAAAAATTTGACAATTATTTCAATGTATGACGTAATGTTATTTACGAACGAGCCAAATTCAACCAAAGGAAACAAGGGTTAGACGAGTCGGCCGAAGAATTCATCACATCATTGTATTGTTTAGCTGAAAACTGCGCGTATGGCATGCTCAAAGATGAGATGATAAGGGATAGGATCGTAGTGGGTGTAAAGGATGCGAAATTGAGTGAAAAGATGCAATTAGAGACAACATTGACTTTAGAAACTGCTGTGAAAATGGTGCGTGAGTGTGAGTCGATTAAAAAGCAGCAAGCTGTCATTCGTACTGACAACGCGCCTGGAAATGTTGATGCTCTTAGAGCCTCACACAAATTCCCTAGAAAACCACACACATCTAAACCACAAGTAAGCTATGTTCATAGTCAGAAACAAAAGCAAAAATCTAGTTGTCAGCGTTGTGGAAAGACAGCTCATGTAAATAGAAAGGATTGCAAAGCCTTGAATGCCATTTGCCATAAATGTTCTCGCAAGGGACATTTTGCCAATGTTTGCAAAACACTCTCAAGCGTTAGTGAAGTAACTACTAATTGTGATGAGTCGTGTGCTAGTCTATTTCTAGGAGAGGTCCAGAGTGGAACCGACAGCAAGCAGTGGTGTGCGAAAGTGAATGTCAATGGTCAGGTAGTGAATTTCAAGCTCGATAGTGGAGCCGATGTTTCTGCGATTCCTGAAGCTATATTCAGCCAAATGTCCCAACCACCTGCCTTAGTCAAAGCTAACAGAAAGTTATATGGTCCCTGTAAGACACTACTAGACTGTAAAGGCAAGTTCAGTGCGGTGCTACAACATGAAGAGAAGTCTTGTAATGATGAGATCTATGTCATAGCAAATCTAGAGAAGTCACTGCTTGGAAGAAATGCATGCCAGCAGCTGGAGATGATTGCTAGAGTAGATGTAGTAGCACAAAACATCAACAGTAATTATCAGTGTCTATATCCAAAGTTGTTTGATGGATTGGGTTGCATAGAAGGAGAGTATGAAATTAAGGTTGATGAAACAGTCAAGCCATTTAACCTCACCGCACCCAGACGAATCCCCATACCATTATTACCGAAGGTTAAAGAGGAAATTGCCCGGATGGAAGGTCTTGGAGTGATTGAACGCGTAGAACAACCAACCAAGTGGTGTTCGCCGATAGTTGTTGTTCCTAAGAGGAATGGAACGGTCAGAATCTGTGGTGATTTTGTCCAGTTAAACGAAGCAGTACAAAGGGAGGTATACCAAATGCCAACCACAGATGAAACCTTGGCTAAGTTAGCTGGAGCAAAGATTGTGTCCAAGTTAGATGCTAACAGTGGATTCTGGCAACGTAAGTTAGAGGAAAGCTGCAAGCTGTTGACCACATTCATAACTCCTTGGGGGAGGTACTGTTTCACCAGGCTTCCCTTTGGGATATCGTCAGCCCCTGAGCACTTCCAGAAAATAATGAGCAGAGTGCTAGAAGGCCTGTCAGGTCAGGTGTGCCAGGTAGATGACATACTGGTCTTCGGCGAGAATCAGGAACAGCATGATGAGAGATTAAAGGCAGTGTTGAACAGACTTCAGGAGAAAAATGTCACACTCAACGCTGAAAAATGCAAGTTCAGCCAAGCAAAAGTTCACTTCCTGGGTCACATAGTGGGTAAGGATGGCATTGAAGTTGATCCTGCCAAAGTGGAAGCCATCTCAGAGATGAAAGCTCCTACAGATGTGTCACAACTGAGAAGATTTCTGGGAGTAGTCACCCAAGTTGGTAGATATATTGAGAATCTTGCAGATTTAACACAACCTTTAAGAGGCCTACTGAATAAGAACAGTGCCTGGCTGTGGGGCAAGGCTCAACAGCAAGCATTTGACAAGATAAAGCAGACCCTCAGTAGAGCACCAGCACTTGCAATCTATGATCCATCCAAAGAGACAAAGGTTTCATCTGATGCATCATCATTTGGACTTGGAGCAGTCCTTTTGCAGTCTGACACAGATGGAAGCTGGAAACCTGTGGCATATATATCTCAATCTATGACCGAAACAGAGCAACGATATGCTCAAGTGGAAAAAGAGGCACTAGCTGTCGCATGGGCTTGTGAAAGGCTCTCAGATTACCTTATTGGTAAGACCTTTCACATTGAAACTGATCATAAACCTCTTGTGTCTCTTCTAGGGTACAAGAACTTGAATGAGCTACCACCAAGGATCCAGAGGTTGCGTATGAGGTTACTCAGGTTTAAGTATTCCATATCACATGTTCCGGGTAAGTCACTCATTGTTGCTGATACACTATCACGTGCGCCTATTAATGATGAACATGATGAGAAGCAAACAGAAGAGATCGAATTGTATGTAGACAGTGTTCTGAGTGAGATACCAGCTAGTGACAAGCGACTCGACGAGAAAAGAGAGCGACAGAGAGAGTATGAAGTGTGTAGCCAGATTGTATCATATTGTAGAGATGGTTGGCCAGACAGATCAAGTTGCCCCGAAGCACTGAAAGCATACTGGCATGAGAGAAATGAGATTACCTTAATTAAAGGCATTCTGTTGAAAGGGTGCCGCATAATAATTCCTCCAGTAATGCGCCTAGAAATCCTTGATCGTTTACATGAGGGCCATCAAGGTATTACCAAGTGTCGTGCTCGAGCTAAAGCATCGGTCTGGTGGCCCGGATTGAGTAAGCAGATAGTAGTGGTACATGGATGTCGCCGATGTGCAGAACACCGAAATGTAATCACCGAACCACTGATACCATCAGTCACCCCAGAAAGGCCATGGCAAATCATTGCAACGGATTTGTTCTACTTGAAAGGCCACACATACGTGGTAGTTATAGACTATTTCAGCCACTATGTAGAAGTTGCATTACTTATATCTTCACAAATGTCGCAAGACGTTATACAAGCACTTAAGTCGATATTTGCTCGACATGGAGTACCAGAAAACGTGAGATCTGACAATGGTCCACAATTCGATTCAGCTGAGTTCTTGAAGTTTGCGAAGGACTGGGGCTTTCAAAGCATCACTAGCAGCCCCAAGTATGCTCAATCGAATGGAGAAGCCGAAAGGGCAGTTCAAACTGTAAAGGGACTTCTCAAGAAAGAAGATGATCCTGCAAAAGGTTTATTGTCATATCGCTCTACTAAGCTGGAGAATGGATATAGCCTCAGAACTCCTGTTTGGACGTAATTTAAGAACCAGGATTCCAGTTGCTGAATCAGAGCTTGTACCAAAATGGCAAGGCGTGACAAAGTTCAGAAAAGAAGAAGAAGCTAGGAAACAGGTACAAAAGATTCGCTTTGATAAACATCATGCTGCAAAGAAAATGCCAGAGATGGCCTCGGGAACATCAGTATGGGTCCGTGACCTGAAAGTTCCGGCTGTTGTAACAAAAACAGCAGACACGCCTCGTTCCTACATTGTGCAAACTCCAAAGGGATCTGTCAGAAGAAACAGAAAGTTCCTCACTGCTTTCTCACCGAAACCAGCAGAACCAGAGAAAGAAGAGCAAAATGAAGTTCCTGTCAACACCACAAAGTCAGGTCGTGTTAGCCGACCACCCCAACGTTTGGACTTATGAACAGATGTTGTATTTTAACAGAGAGACATTTAAAGACTGTGTTTTTGTTTATTTCAGAAGAATTATT
>RDPX01000179.1:761002-811416 GCA_003991215.1 Morbakka virulenta | reverse complement strand
CTATTTATTTATCTCTCTCTCTCTCTCTCTCTCTCTCTCTCTCTCTCTCTCTCTCTCTCTCTCTCTCTCTCTCTCTCTCTCTCTCTCTCTCTCTCTCTCTTGTGTAAGCCTTGGGTTTGTTTTAATTCTGATGTTATGAGCCCATTTTCATGGCTTTAAAACACAGTGTACAGCTGCTGATGTTTGTTCATTTTATTTTGGACTGTTCTTTAAGACCACTTTTTCCATGGTATTGGATCAGTTAATTCAGTTGTTATCAGACTACACGTAGTAGTCTAAGGCAACAATATCAGTTCATATGCTTTGTACTGCCAGTTAATCCCATTCCCCTTTGCAGTATTTGACCAAGAAGGAAGGTTTTCTTGAGTGGTGCAACACATGCAAAGTCTACCATTGATAGATAATTGTAAGAAGTCCTTATCATGTACTAGGAGTACCACTAACTACAGGAATGATGATGATTGTTTTGATTTTGTTAATCCAGCTTTTCATCATCTCATATTTTCAGTCAGTGTACATACTTATGTATTATTTTACTCACTTTACTCTATTCGGATGTCAGACATATATACAAAGTTTGATGGGAGTTCAGTGCACAGGCCAGTTTAAAACTATTATTATTTTTATCATTATTATCACACCTTCATTTTACCTAATGGTAACAAGTCCTTGATATTGGTGAATATCAGAATATCAAAGTCCCAAACTACCTTACAAGACTAAAAAAAACCAAACTCATTCAGCGCCCAGGTACAAGCCAGGGAATTTAAAAGCAGCCAAGTGTACTGTAGCCACAAAAGGGAGATAAAATAAATAATCAAAAGAAAGTGGCAACACCACGTCCAACTTGCAAGTGCTGCCCAAAAACAAGTGAGGAAAGGCACATTACACAAGCAGTTGTTGTTCTTAATTGCTCTCCTGTGAAATGAATGGTTACTCTAATGGTACCAATCATCTAGTTTTAAAAATCCTACCAAAGAAGCCCCATTTAGTGCCCTGTATATCTCAGACTACCCTGGGTGGAGCTTGTTTTCACTAAATTTATAAATCAAATTACCAGGGCAGTTTCTGAATATTATCATGCTACTGCACCTGAAGTTATTTTTACCTCGTGAAAAATTCTTCCTTCATCTACAAAGGATTGTAAATCAGTTGAAAATAATTGGCCGAGTTAGGTCTTCCTTTCATTTAGAACATTAAAGGCAGTTTATATTCAGTTTTCATCACCTCCTATTTGAAAACGAAAAGAATTTGTTTATAATTTGCAATTGTTTTAGATAGGCAGTTGTCAAAAGTTAACTTGCTTACCTCCTGCTTGCCACCTTTGGTTTTCAATGTTGAATAAAACCCCACTTTCTTTCAGCTTTCCTATTCTGCTGCCTCTGGTTCTGTCGAGTACCAGTGAAATACTTTTTTGCAATACCTTTGTTCTGATGTTTACACAAATTTGTTTTACCTGTGTTTCTAATTTTTTAAAATCAAGCCTAGTGCATTAACAACAATCAGTATGTCTTCGCTCAAAATATGCAGAGTTTTTACTAAAGAATCAAATTTTGACAAACAAAAATTTAAGTCATCCATGAAGAGTAAATATTTAAATTTTGTAATTGTGCCTCCCAATTCATCATGTGTTTTCACTTTGCTTAAAACCAGAGTCATTGGTACTACACATAAAACAAAAACAAGTAGTGCGAGACATCCCCTTGGAAAATACCTCTTCTGATGCTGACATAACCAAGCGAGGTATCGTGAGCAATCAACTCTAATTCCCAGTTCTTTGCACTACATTATAGTAGGGTTTTTTATTGTCAGTTACCCTGAATATATCTAAACTGTCCTCAATCCAGCTATGGGGGATCAGGTCATACGGTTTGCGATAATGAATTCGTGCTATTGCTAAATTTGTTGTTCTTTTTTTTTTACACTTTTTCGACACAGCTCTGTCTATCATCAGTTTGCCCTTTGCCCCTTTCCACTTACGTTCACACCCCTTCATCCCGCTGGGTAGCATTTTCTTACACAAGGAAGTTGTAAAGGTGATCTGATATAATCCCTGTTAGCCATTTCTAGATAATAGAAAGTCAGATTATTGGGAAGTAGTTATCTACAATATTCCCTTTAGCCTTAGCTTTTGGCATAAAACTGTCCTTTCATAAGTTATCATTTTTGTTGTATCTTCTTACACTATAATTTTAACAAAATTTATGTCAAGTATTGGTTATGAGGGAGGTTCTAATTGGCCGCTGGAACTTTCTTGTTATGATAGTCAACTGTGTTACCTTTTCTTTAGACGTCACAATGGTTAGCAAGCTCTAAAATTAGTTAGCTAGTGATACCTTCATTGTGTATGACTTCAATTGTTTATTTCAAATATTATTTTTTTAATGTAAAGGTATGACTTATTATTATCGGTGGTATTCGTTTTTATAATTTGTTTGAATGATAAATTTTCACACTATTTGAAAGGTGTGAAACCCCGCATCGCCGTCATTCACATGGTTGAGTCATGTTTTCTTTTTCCCCACTAACCCTCCATTTTTCAAATCATCATTTCACTTTATTATTCTATTTTTAATTGTTGATACGTTTTCTAATCCTACTAAAATTACTAGTTATGCTGCTGGTACTTTTACTACTTCTACTAATACTACTACTACTACTACTACTACTACTACTACTACTACTACTACTACTACTACCACCACTACTACTAACCACTACTACAAAAACAACTACTACTACTACTACCACTACTACAACTACTACAACAACAACTACTACTACTACTACTACCACTACTAACTACTACAACAACTACTAAACTACTACTACCCTTGCTGCTACTGCTGTTACTGCTACTACTACTATTACTGCTTCTGCTACTACTATCACCACCACCATCATAGTCATCACCATCACCAAAAACACTAATGTAACACTAGGACTAGTTGTGTTACTCCACTTTTACTGCTGCTGCTATTTTATTTCTCTATAGAATGACAATATGAGCCCGGTGGTATTCAATTTCATGCTTTGTATATATGTTAAACTTCCAAAATATTTTATCGGTTTCATACCCCATGTCGCCATAATTTACTCGCAGACAAATTTGCGAGTAAACTATGTTTTTCATTTTTTTAAGAGGGACAAATTAATCATAATTTTATGTTACATCACTTCTTACAACAAACATCGTAAACACCCCAGTCAGGGATTTCCTATCATCTCTTTTCTTTGCTATTTTTCCAAAACTTTTATGTTTTATTTGTATTCTTACGCTATTATTTTTTGATGATGAGTTAACAGGCGTACTGCAACAGATACTACCCTTTCTGACCTGGAAACAATTGCATAGAAGGCTAGGCTGCTTCACGCTTTAGAAACTCTACAGTCGGATAGGGCTTTTTGTGAGGGCATATACATTCTTAATATTTTGAAATACCCCTGAATATGAAAAGAAACAATAAAACCTAAAATGCATATTTGTTCTTTTTCCGCTTTCTTTTTATTTCAACTGTTTAATGTTGTCATTGGCCGTCATAGTGAACCTTGGTCCAGCACAAGTTATCTTTTGTTTGTTTTCATTGGCCACTTCCTTACCCATCTGTCACCTGTCATGGTTCTTCTTTTCTTTATTTTTTCTCTCTACCTGAGCACCAGCAGTCTCTGTTTTGTAAATCCATTTTTAGCATAGCTCTCATTCGTTCTCTCCATATAACAAAGTCATTCCACAGTCGACCTCGGAGTTCCGCACTGTTTGATTATGAAACAGCTGTACAAAGCCTCGTCTTGAAACCAGTAAGAAAGATGTAAAGAGCAGGAAGTTGAGGTTCCGTGTCTTATTGACTAGAGGCTCTGGTACTATTACAGATGATTTTCCAACTATGATGGCAGATCGTGGTTGTTGAGCCGTTGCTGCCATTGCACTGTAAGGTTATCCGGCCAAGAAATTCCTCACTGTCACCACAAAGCCCCTCTGAAAAGCTTTGTCTGAGCCCAGTTACTGTGGAAAATTACGTTTGAAAACACAGGGGGAAAAAAGAAAAAGAAAAAGAAAGAGAGATTGAATGTTGGCGGGAAATTGTGCTTGAAATTCCTCATAACGGCAAAGGAGTAAGAGGGTAAATAAGTAACTAATCCGATGATGGAAAAAGTACCTTTCGAAACGTAGATCCACCGAAGCATGACATAATAGAGCTTTATCCTATATCTATGGAACCATAGCATTTCATGGATTGCTCACAATTCTCATAAAATGTTTCCTTTCTTGTAAAAGGTGTTTCCATATGACACAATACAGCTTTTAAATAGCTTCATTTGTTCCATATTGCCAGACCAATATCTACATATTTGAACTTTGATTGTAAGTAGGTCTAAAACGATCACAACATTGTAAGCTAAGTGCTATAGTTTTAAGGCAACTTGTAAAATATATTGATTATTGTTGGGGGTTTTTTTCTTTGTTTTTAGCTCAGTTGCTGTCGAGAATTGTCATAGATGAAGTACACTGCACCAGTCAATGGGGTCACGATTTCAGACCAGACTACAAATATTTGAACATCTTGAAAAGACAGTTTCCCAAGACGCCAATACTTGGTCTGACAGCAACAGCAACCAGCAAAGTGTTAATTGATATCAAGAAAATTTTGAACCTTCAAAAGGGCTGTTTGGTTTTCAGAGCATCGTTTAATAGGCCAAATCTCCTTTACGAGGTAATACAAACCATTACAGAACACGTTACACTACAATTAATGCTGTCATTCTGTACGTATCTATATTCAGCACCGGCACGATTCAGAGGGTGCAATTTTTTCAAGTTTCTTGTTTGATAACTATCTTGATGATTAATTGGATGTCATACCCTGTGATACATTATTGTTTGAGCTACAGGGTGCTCGTTGATTACAGCACGCAATGTGTTAAAGAGGTGAAGAGGGTTCGCCTGTAAAAACATTGTGCTTATTTTTCTATTTTATTATTAATATTATTAATATTATTATTATTATTATTATTATTATTATTATTATTATTTCATTATTGTTGTTGTCATTATTATTAATAAATGTCACAGTTTAAACTGGTTGCTTCTTCTTTGGCCGGGTCGAAACAACACACCCAAGGGACGCCTGTGATTTACATACCTGCTTTTCGAGAGTTAGCTTCGTATATCCATTGGCTCTCTAAATATATTTAGTCAATCTTGTATTACTTTCTGTGAAATGTACCATGCTTTAAACATTGACAGCAAACAGGAGCGATTTCTTTCCACTGAAAACTTCCCAATAAAATCATTCAAACAACATACTACATATTCTGTCGTAGTAACCAGCCATGGAAAACCCCTGAACTATTAACATTTTAATAAATTTGTTAGTAAAATATTTATTTTTTTCAAATAGGTAAGATTAACTGATTACCTCCCCCCTGTAAAAAGCCTTTCTATGACTTGCTTGTATGATACAGGACTTGAATAAGGTAAAATACGCGTATTCTTGTAGACGCCAAGTTGTATTGTGTATATTTTGTATTAGCCAAGAGCACCAGGTGCCGTTTGAGCAATAAATACAAATTTTTTCAAAGTCTCAGGCCCAACTAAATGCACTAACAACTACTTTATACTCTATATGATAGACTTTCTGGAAATCTTACAACTTCTGGACATACAACTTTTGTTTACCATTAAAACACAAAATTTAGAGATTTGGGGAGCAGTCACTCCTGAGCGTTTACTTACTTACTTACTTAGGCTCATCCGATTCCTTGAGGTCACGGTGGAATTTATAATTCTATCAAATAGCAGGTAAAACCAATGATATACGGTTTGCCAGACCTGTATATAGCAGTAATCTGATTATAAGACTGATGGGCCCTATCCGTTGACCTTGATTGGGGTTCGTCCGCATAGCGTCCGTGTGAATTATGCCGTTGATTCCAAATGAATTCCTCCGCCAAAATGTCACCTTACCTTGCTGCATCCCAAGATAAGTTTTGNAGGTAAAACCAATGATATACGGTTTGCCAGACCTGTATATAGCAGTAATCTGATTATAAGACTGATGGGCCCTATCCGTTGACCTTGATTGGGGTTCGTCCGCATAGCGTCCGTGTGAATTATGCCGTTGATTCCAAATGAATTCCTCCGCCAAAATGTCACCTTACCTTGCTGCATCCCAAGATAAGTTTTGGAATGCTTTTAGTCTGACCCCTATCCATTGACCTGTTCGGCATGGTTGAACCTGCCAGGAGATGAACTCCCGCCGACATAGCTCTCCGGGTAATTGGGGTACGCAAGCTTTCTCACCACGACAAGGTGCATTCCATTAGAGAAAGTTTAAAGTGTAATTATACATGGATGAAGTGTGACCAGCCCAGGTTGAGGCCACCAGTCTCTAATGAATGTCTTTTGCTTTGTTAATTTTAACTGCCGAACTGAGTTTTATAGGGGATAAAAACGTTTCACCTGAAATAAATTATCAGTAGGAATGAAATCACTTCCTTGGATCACGTTACCCTACGAAGATTCAGCTATGTCAACTCCTCCGCCCACACCCCACAGACAAACAAGTGAACAGCTGCCAAAACTATTGATATAGCTTACGAAAACAGAAGTTCAAAAATTGATTTTGAATTTTTCATATAGTGTGAGGTATTGCTCACATCTTTTTTTGTACAATTTTTTACTAAAAGTTTGAAAGCTAAATACAAAATGTGGATAATTACATTGAAATATTATTACCATTTTTTAAAATTTTGTCATTTATTTTCATTTCTTAACTTTATTTTATAATTTTTATCCCCCAAAAGATTAAAAAAGTTTCCAGTTAACTTAAAGAGAACATCTACACGGGGGTTTTTAGCCATAAACCCAATGTGAAATGTGTGATAGATGTCGTGCAAATAAAATATTTTTCTTGTCACCTTATCGTCTCTATTGGATGTTAATAATTTTTATCCCCAAGGTAATAATCAACTCGTCAACACAATCCTCAACTGTTGACGACATAGCAGAAATAATCAATACTCGATTTAAAGGCCAAAGTGGTATGTAAAAATTCATCTATCCATCTGCCTACCTATTTATTTGTACAGCTATCTTTTTATCTTTTTAATTATCTCATTATTTATCACATAACTATCTCTTTTATCTATCTATTTAGCTTTTTTTAATTTATTTATCAACCCTTAGATTATCTTGATATCAATGTAGATCTACGTTTTTAGATGTAACTGTAACAGTGTTTTGGATGAAAATTCTTGATTTTGTGGACACAGTGAAAGATATAGAAGGTGTTCCCAGTGTTTGTTGGTATATACTGGTGCACTTCCTCTTTTATTGTGAATACAAATCCCGATAGTATTGCCGAAATGAAAATTAAGCATGGAAAAAAAACAATGCTATTTAAGCTTAAAGCAACAGCATGGACATCTTGGATGATTTCACAATGCTACTACCATTTTTTATGTACCATCACCATTCAAATTACTAATACTGTTAATAGTGGTGACACTACTGATGCCTTTTTGATGTTGTTATTTTAAAAACGAGTTCTATCATTACTAGTTATGCTAATGCTACTTTTGCTACTTCTTCTAGTACTACCACCACATTCACGAATAATTCTACATTTACTACCAGGACTTCTTGTATTAATACAATTGTTACTGCTACTCCTTCTGCTGGTTCTACTGAATATACTACTACTACCACCACTGTTACTGCCTGTACTACAACTACTTTACTACAAATACTCTATAACTTACTACTATTACTACTTTTACTACTGCTACTACAACTAAAACTACTATTGCTGCTACTACTACTACTACTACTACTACTACTACTACTACTACTACTACTACTACTACTACTACTACTACTACTCCTGCTACTACTACCATTGCTGCTGTTGCAGCTTTTGCTGCTTTTGTATCCTTTATCATTTCATCCCCTTTTCATAATGGCACCTTGTACCCGAAAGTGAGCCTAAAAAAGAAACCTTGAATGTGACAGAAGACTACATACCTCAACCCTATTTGCTGTTTATCTTTTTTTTGAGTTTTGAATTGATTTAAAGTAGTCAATAAAAGAGATTGTGACCTCGGTTTCCTATTTTCGATAGGAATCGTTTACTGTTTTTCGCGGAAAGATTCTGAGACCGTTGCTGCTGAATTAAAGAAACGAGGCATCAAATCAGGCTGCTATCATGCTGACCTTCCTCAGAATTCCCGCTCCCAAGTTCACTATGGATGGCTTAAAAACAAGATTCAAGTAAAGTTAACTTTTCTCATAGCCTTGTGTCGATTAAAACTGTTTTTGTTACCCTTAAGAAGAACTATATCACTATGTCAGTTTTTAAGCAGGCTAGATATAGCATAGCCATTCGAGGTTATACTATTAGCTGCCATGATAAGTGTTGATCTTGAAGAATATTACGATTAAAAATCCTGATAGTCATACCCTAAAATGTTTAGGATATTTTTTTGTAGTTGGCCAAACAGAATTATTTGCCCACGTAAAAATTTTAAAGATGACTAATTGTTGACCTTATTTTAGATGTTCGGTTTAACTTGCGAGAAGCTCCCGATTTGCATCTTACCGTTTACTGAAAGAATTGCCACCAATTCTTTTCTTCATTAACACTGACAGTGTAATGAGAATGAACATGTTTTTAAAAGTACAGTTTTAAGCGGGATCAAAAATAAAAAAGAACAATAAGAAAAAAACCCCAATAACCTGTACATTATTTTACTTAAAAGTGTAAAGTAACCATCCAACAAATATATAATAACCATCTAAGAAATATGCAATAGCGATCTAACAGTTTTGCAATACACATCTAACAAATATGCAATAATCATCTAACAAATGTGCAATAATCATCTAACAAATATGCAATAATCATCTAACAAATGTGCAATAATCATCTAACAAATATATAATAACCATCTAAGAAATATGCAATAACGATCTAACACATTTGCAATAAACATCTAACAAATATGCAATAATCATCTAACAAATTTGCAATAATCATCTAACAAATATGCAATCATCATCTAACAAATGTGCAATAATCATCTAACAAATATATAATAACCATCTAAGAAATATGCAATAACGATCTAACAGTTTTGCAATACACATCTAACAAATATGCAATAATCATCTAACAAATGTGCAATAATCATCTAACAAATATGCAATAATCATCTAACAAATGTGCAATAATCATCTAACAAATATATAATAACCATCTAAGAAATATGCAATAACGATCTAACAGTTTTGCAATACACATCTAACAAATATGCAATAATCATCTAACAAATGTGCAATAATCATCTAACAAATATGCAATAATCATCTAACAAATGTGCAATAATCATCTAACAAATATATAATAACCATCTAAGAAATATGCAATAACGATCTAACAGTTTTGCAATACACATCTAACAAATATGCAATAATCATCTAACAAATGTGCAATAATCATCTAACAAATATGCAATAATCATCTAACAAATGTGCAATAATCATCTAACAAATATATAATAACCATCTAAGAAATATGCAATAACGATCTAACAGTTTTGCAATACACATCTAACAAATATGCAATAATCATCTAACAAATGTGCAATAATCATCTAACAAATATGCAATAATCATCTAACAAATGTGCAATAATCATCTAACAAATATATAATAACCATCTAAGAAATGTGCAATAATCATCTAACAAATATATAATAACCATCTAAGAAATATGCAATAGCGATCTAACAGTTTTGCAATACACATCTAACAAATATGCAATAATCATCTAACAAATATCTACTAACCATCTAACAAATGTGGAATACACACCTAAGAAATATGCAATAATCATCTAACAAATACGCTAACCATCTAACAAATGTGCAATGCACATCTAACAAATATGCAATAATCATCTAACAAATGTGCAATAATCATCTAACAAATGTGCAATAATCATCTAACAAATATGCAATAATCATCTAACAAATATGCACTAACCATCTAACAAATGTGCAATAATCATCTAACAAATATGCAATAATCATCTAACAAATATGCAATAATCATCTAACAAATATCTACTAACCATCTAACAAATGTGGAATACACATCTAACAAATATGCAATAATCATCTAACAAATATCTACTAACCATCTAACAAATGTGGAATACACATCTAACAAATATGCAATAATCATCTAACAAATATGCAATAATCATCTAACAAATATCTACTAACCATCTAACAAATATGCAATAATCATCTAACAAATGTGCAATACACATCTAACAAATATGCAAGGTAAATTATGAACCCAAAATAACAATATGTCGAAGAATATACATGCATTTTTAATTGGCTACCATTTTCCAGATATAAGTGTGAAATAATATGTGAAAACGTATTAATGGATTACAATAGTGATGGTAATAATACTACTATTAATAATAATAATTGTAGTAATGCCCGAGTTTGTTATGTCATAAATGATTAATGGGGAATAATGTCGATTCATTTAGAATATTGTTGACATGATATGAAGCCAACCATAGTGCTAATGTTAGAGATAACAAGATTTTACTGAAGTACGTTGTCAAATCATTGTGGTTTTTACACAAGAAAAGTCTTCACTTAATCCTCGTTGTACTTGCTTGTCAGGTTGACATGGAGTGACATGGAAATTACCTTTTATTAGTATTCCAATTAACTTGTGAAATTTTATTATCAGATAGTTATTGCTGTACTCCCCTTACAGGTTGTCGTCACAACCTTTACATTCGAAATGGACTTTCACTTTGTTCGCCCAGTAGATCTGGACTGACACGAAACCAGCCATGATTTAAATTATTTGTGTTATTTTTTTTTATCAGATCTTTATTTTGTATTGCCTTGCAGGTGGTGGTCGCTACTGTCGCATTTGGCATGGGCATAGATAAACCCAATGTGAGATTCGTTATTCATTATTCCATTAGCAAATCTATGGAAAATTTCTATCAAGAGAGTGGTAGGGCAGGACGTGACGATAACCAATCCAGCTGTATTCTTTTCTTTAAGTTTTCGGATGCATTTCGGCAAAGCACAATGGTATTTACAGAACAAACAGGACTGCCTAATCTATATGGAATGCTTGAATATTGTTTAGACATGCGCACTTGTAGGAGACAGTTAATAGGGAAACATTTTGAAGAACATTGGGACCCGGCACAATGTAACAGTATGTGCGACAATTGTAAAAGGAGAAAAAACAGTGAGTAGAATTATATATGTCTGTTAAGTTGGTGTATGATTGGTAAAATCTCTCGCATCATTGCTGCAGAAGGATTTTTATAATCAAGTAATAACATTAGAGTAGTTGTCGCTTAGTAGCTAGTACACTTTCACTATGGCCATGACATTCTAATTTCGATTCCCCAAGTGGGAAAAGCTTTCGAATCTTACAAAAAGGTTGGCGTCAGGAAGGGTATCCGACCAGAAAAATCCTTCTGACCTAAATGAAGCCCCTTGCAAGGGCACAGTATGAACCCAGAAAATGAAAAGTGCGAGAAAAGAATAAAGAAAAATATCAACAACTTTATTGGATGCATATTATCTTATTTCCCTGACCAACGTGCTTTTATGCTGATTAAAACCATACGGTTTGATTAAGTTGTAAGAGTTTATTGACGAATTTATGTATTTATTTATGTATTTGTGTTTTTATTTATTCATGTTTTTATGTTTTTATTTATTTATCTATTTATTTATGTATTTGTGTTTTTATTTATTCATGTTTTTATGTTTTTATTTATTTATCTATTTATTTATTTATTTTGTATTTATGTATTTATATATTTATGTATTTTTGTATTTATGTATTTATGTATTTATTTGTTTATGTATTTATACATTTATGTATTCTTGTATTTATGTGTTTATGTATTTATTTGTTTATATATTAATATATTTATGTATTTATGTATATGTGTATTTATGTATATGTGTATTTATTTATTTATGTAATTATTTATATAATTTTTAATTATTTAGGGGGTGTTTTTTAGCTGGTTGACCTAGAGTTTCGAGTGAGAGTTGATTGCGGATTAAAGATGTCATAGTGTAGTTATTGTTGGAGTTTCTCGTTAGATTTTATTGTTATGACGTATTGTTATAATCTTTATAAAGTATTGTTTGAATCATTGGTTTAGTATTTCTGTTCGTTTTTACGTTTACTCATGCGTATTCATATTAAATAATTCACATACATGCATTTTAGGCACGCATATTCATACTTGCACACAATATACCTGCATGCACATACTTATACACTGTGTTGGTGCCCTGTCATTTCATGACGTTGGCGATCTTGGCTTTCTAACGTTTTCTGTCTTTTGTGGCTTTCAGCAGTTCTGCTTCTGTAATCTCGGCTGTCCTCCCCGCCGACACTTCCTTCTTCATACTTATACACTACACAGGACAATTTACTGTGGTAGATAAAAATGCATATTTTACTTTTCTTATTTTCATCCCGTCATAATATTAATTTCATACTATTATTATTATTTTATTATTATTATTATTATTATTATTATTATTACTATTATTACTATCTTATTATTTTCGACACCCAATTTATTGATAGGTTGGTAAAAACACATAGCGCCTAGAAACAAGCGAGGAAGGTGAAGGCAAGCATTTGTACTGTTGCCATAAGAGAGAGATAAAATAGATAACCAAAATAAAAATGGCAGTATTACTTTAACTTTGCAGGTGACATCCCACAACAAGTGAGGTAATTAAAATTGCTCAAGTAGCTGTTGTATCATGGAAACAACTTATTACTACAGCACTTCACACACCTAGCCTGAACTAATAATGCATAGAAGACTGTCAGTGCAAATGCCAAAGCGACTATTGCAGCATCAAATTCAGGCTACATATTTCTTATTGCTCTGGTTGGTTACAAAAGCAAAATCAACATTAATTATGCCTCTAAAAGTCATGATGTAATATTCTATTAATATTACCATTATTTGTTGTTGTTGTTGTTGGATCAGTAGAGAGTATTTGAGGAAGGTAAAGTGCGTTGCGAAGTCAAGGTTGTACTCAGACAATTATTTTGAAAAAAAATCTTCTTTTGTAGATGCCACGTTTGTCGAAAAAGACGTTACGGAAAGCGCTTTAGATGTTTTGAAAATAGTCAAAAATGCATCCGATCTGAAAGAGAGAATTACTGCCTTAAAGCTAATTGATGCTTGGCTTGGAAAAGGAAGTGTTAATCTACGAGTTTCAAGTGTTAAAGAGCCCCGATATTGTAGGGTGAGTCTATACCTAACCAGTTATCGATAATTATCTGTCATTGCATGTGGATAAAGTATGTAAATGTGGTTTACCAGATATTCCAGATCAAGGAGAGCAAATGCTTTTTCATTTTTTTGACTGCTGACCGTATAAGAAGCAACATGCCACTTTGAGTATTCCGAAAAGAATTTTTATTTCCTTTCTCATGCAGATTTCAACCATATATACTTATCAACTTCCTGTTTTCTTGAATTTTTTCTGAAATCATTCCAACAAAGGTGTAACTGGTTATTGGTAGTACTGTTGAATTCTTTTTGTTCATTGAGCCTAGACTTTCTGTAGAACATTAAGAAATTGTTTCGAGAGATGTTTTTCCGGACATAAGTTGATAGTTTTGTGAGCGTTCCAAGTCAAATGGTAGCTTACCAACTGCAGTCATTGTAATTTATGTGATAAAGTGCAAACTCAAACAACACGTAATCAATAATTGTTACCCAGCACTAAAACTTGAAGGTACTGGATGGCTTTTGAATGAGAAAACTCCAGGAAGATTTTGAAATGGAATTAGGTCCCCATACGTAGCGTTTGAGACAGGGCTAACAGTTATTGGTTGCGTATTGAGTTTGCAGTTTATGTAAATTTCATTGACTGCTGCTGGTAAGTTCTCATTTGACTTGGAACGTTCAGAAAACCATTAGCTTGCCGTCAGGAAAGAAATCTGAAGAAAGGTTTTCTTAATACTCCAAAATAGTTCGTACCAGGTGACTGTTTGGGTTCAAATGCAGTTGGAAAACTGGATGTAAAAAATAAAAAGAGAAAAATTCCGGGCATAGTAGCAACATTTCTAACTCATTCCTCCCCTTACTTGTTTGAGTGAATCAATTTTTGAATTATTATGCGAAAATAGATTTGAAATTTAGTTTTCATTCATTCATTCGTTTATTCTTTAGTTTGTTCGTAAGTTCATTCTAGTGTTCATTCAAATGGAGTTCAATTCCGTAGATTAGCGAATGAGAAGACCTGACTTCAAGAAACAAATGGTGTATCTATCCACCTATAGGAGTCCAAAAATCTTCCCGAAAAATAGCAGTTGAGCCCTTCGTTAATAAAATGTTCAATTGGTTGAAGAAAATGCGTAACCAAATGTTTCAGTGTAAAATAAAGAACTTTTTTCATGTATCATTAGGGGGCATTGGTTGCTATGGTTGTTATAAAACTATGTTTGTATTATTTTCCTTATAATTTTTTATATGGTATAATATATGACGTCGCAAAAAGTGTTTGTTATTTGTCAATGGAACAAACGTCAACTAGAAGGCTGTTGTTTAATGCAAAATACCCTGTAATAATATTAAGGTGTGAAAATGTCAACTCTTGATTTATCTACGCATGAAAATAAAAATGCAACTATTTTATGCAACTTAAACTTCTCGTTCAAAATTTAACTCTTTGGCACCAGCAAACATCTTTAAAAACTTTTATGGGATCCGGTCTTACCTAACTGTAGGACAGATAAAAGACTTAACCATAGGGTGGCCAATGGCCTTACTGACACTATTTTCTACCATTTATTTCAGTCGTCATGGGAACAATTAAATCCGCATGCGTGCACACACACACACACACACACACACACACACACACACACACACACACACTGCTGTTTAACCAGTAGCTTTAATCAAACTAGACTTGTAACTATATCTTTGTATGGGCTTTGACATTATAACCTTTGACATGCAAAACAGAAGGGCTGGGTCATTCAAAACAACGTTGGTTCGTTTACACAGCTGGAGGCCAATACATATATCAAATTTTTCTCGCCAACCATGGCTGGCAACAAAACTTGCCACTAAAATTGGATTATCAGGTTTGTCTTCATCATGTAACTCGTAGACTTGACACACAATAAGTTTAAGGATATTCTTAATGAGTATGTTTTGGCGCATGAGAATCAGATTCATATTCGATATTTCGCTCCGAATGTTTTAGAAAATAAGCTTGTTTCTGTTTCAAACCACCGGCATTTGATTCATTATTCATTAATGCATCATATATAATTTTTAATTAAGAATGAATACTACATGCAATACATTATTAATTCAAACAATAAGCTTTAGTACAATAAGTTTTGGTCCTTTTTACAATATAGAATTTAAAACAAACATCCGGGAACACGACATTTTTGGAAAACTATGTACTCGAATCATAGTTTAAAACTGGCGAGAAAGACGAATGCGATGGAACCAAAATAACGCATTCGATGTGTATCAAGCCCAAAATGAAAACAGAAAACGTTGTTTATCATGTATAGAAACTTGATTTAGTAGGCTTTTAAAGCCGATTAATGATGAAAAATTTTGTTCTGGTAATATTAAAAAAGATACGGGTGTTTGTTTAAGGGTTTCTATTCAATTCTAAGGTTGAGAAGAAAATAGGAATTTACGAAAATTGTGTGAGAAGAAATTAATATCCCCAGCTTCACCCTCGAATATAAATATAGTGAGGTGAAAAGTATGTATGGATCCAACTGGGTTCGAACCTGTGTCTGTGACTGTGATTGGCATATGGTGTGCCGCCTAAGTACCCGTACCATGTTCTTAAGCAAATCATTTCACAACCATGTTATTTGCTTGATGTAAATATAAATACGGGTTATTCGACCTTATCGTAAAAGTACATGACTTCCAAGAAGCGGTACTATAATAGTCTTTTTTAGCGTTTTTACAGTGGTAATTCCTTCGATAAATGTTGTTTTGTGGTTCCAGACCACTCTGAGCCATCTCGCCTACCTCGCTACTCACAGCACCTTCATTCAAATACTGTTATAGTTCCACAAACAAGGAAGGCTTTCTGCAATCACAGTTTCTTTCCTCGAACTTCTTGACATTAGAGCTCCTTATTTTTTCGTAGTTATAAGCTGAAATCTCTCGGGCCCAAAGTGAGATTACTTCTTTTATTTGAAATCTAATTTCTGTATCGGTCCTTCCCAGAGTGGGTCAAAATAGCTAAGGGTAGCTAAAATAGAAACTCTTGGAATGAAATTTAATTAAAGCCCACATTTTTCCATTCCGTAAAGATACAAAGAGAAAGGAAGCATAATTTCGCATGCAGATTAGCATTTATTGATGCAATTGTATCAATTGTATTTATAAGATTGTATACTTTAGCACATAAATCCAGTTCTTGACCCAGCAATGCTTTATTATATTGGGGGCTTTTGTTCCTACTCAACAATTTAACTGTCGTTTTTTGTAGGCAACCTGTGAACGAATTGTACTCCACATGTTAGTAAAAGAGGTTCTACGTGAAGAGTTCCATTTTACTCCCTACTCAACTATCAGTTATATAGTGGAAGGACCAAGGGCAAGAATTTTAAGGAACAAACAAATAAAAATTCATGTACATATTGAGGATACTAGAAGGAAAACTGAACAAGAGGTAAAATATTAAGTGTGACCTAATCGGTTTTGTTTCGCCTTGCTATTTTAAAAACAACAACAAGGGGGCATTGTGATTTCTACCAAGCTTAATTTGAACCATTGTTGGTGGCTTATATGCCCAGATGCTGCACCCCTATTGTAACTAGGCTCTCACCCAGATTATTCTGGCCACTTCATTTTTTGCGTTGCCATTTCCCCCTTGTTCGTCTTCTGGTGGCATATAGATACCTTTCTTAAAGCAGTGTAGATATACGTAACCCGATTTCTTTTTTTAGGTTTGAGTGCTTGTTCCGCACAATGAATGCAACTGAACCCATAACCTTACAGTTATAGTGCTTCTGGATTACAATGAAGAGATTACTAGTTAAGTCATTTCTTGACCACTCACATGCTTATTTAAGTAGCATCGTTAACGCAAAAATATTTCATTTTCATGAAAATTACTCAAACTTTTCGTTTAAATAACCACGCGAGTGAGTGCCAGCAACGTAGTGAGCTTTCCCCATCTCAGCTGAGACTTGAGGCAAAATAGATGACTCAAAAGTGATAAACGCAAAATTTAAATGTGGATTGAGACCTGGTTAGAGATTGTAAAGTGAATTCGAAGTACTTATTCTTTTGTAGCACAATGAAACATGGTTGCTTTGCTTTACGCAATCACCCAACACTAATAGTGTGACCCCCTTCCCCCCCCCAAAAAAAAAAAGAATAGGAAGCTTGAACGTGTTTGGTTTTCTCACCTAGGAAAAAGGCCTTCCTAACCTACAGAAATTCAGTTTTAGCAAATGCTTTAAAGACTGTTTTAACGTTGAGCTAAAAGGAAGGTTAACTAGATTGGACAACCTTTAGGAAACAATCTTGGAATGTTTTGAGTTTTCCTACTATGGGTCATTTTGCAAAAAGAGGTTCATTTGTGAAATATCATCTTTGAAAACATCAGAAAGAGTTACGATCCACTAAAATACATTGTAAGTGGTAAATTCTTCTTAAATCCGTTACTTGGCACGGTTACCATATGGCAACAAGTTGTGCTTTTAGGGATTACTAAGATGCCTCGCTTTGAAACAAGACATATCCATGATTCCCACTTGTTGACAAGTGCGTAATAACATTCAAATCAGCTATTCATTTATTGACGGTTGTCTTTAAGAAGAGTGTTTGTAGCTGACGTCAAATGTAATTGTTTACTTTCAGGTTTACCCCGAAGTGAGGCTAAATTTGAAATCCGATCAACAACGTATTATTTGCTTACTTTCCTAGGTTACCTTGAAATAGTATTTTATCGATTTGAAGTTGACCTTTGATTTATGTGGTATAAAACCTGGCCAAACTTTTCTGCCAGTTTTTTTATGCAGTTGTCAGTTCCCTAACATCAACGTGGTACAGGAAAGCTACGGATACAGGGCTGACCCTAAACTTCCACTCACTAGCTCGTATGAAGTATAAACGCTCTGTAGTCACCGGTCTTGTGTATAGGATTCACTATGCATGCAGTACGTGGGAGAACTTTCACCAAAGCCTCGAAAAAGCAAAAACCCTCCTGGAGAACAACCAGTACTCCCCATTATTTTATGATGAAAATATTGAGAAGACTCTGGACAAGATTTATCAACCGAAACCACCGACAGAAGAAAAAAGTAATGATGAGAAAACAGAGAAAAAAATTATTTTTCTTCAATATCGAGGGAAAGTGACCGAGAAATTTGAACGCTCGTTGAAACGCATTGAGGCACCGTGCAAAATTGTCTCTACGATTAAGAAAATAAAAACAGTTCTACCATCATTAAAAGTACCCGTGGAAAAACCTATGCAAAGCGGTTTAGTATATAAAATTACGTGCTCGCGATGCCTATCGTGTTATGTGGGGCAAACTACCCGACATCTGCTAACCCATGTAAAGGAGCATATATATAAAGCCGTGGGACAGCATTTTAAAATGTGTAACGTGGAGCTATCAGTCAATAATGCAGAAATGATAGCAAAGTCGACTAAGTCGGAATACAAGTTAATGACATTAGAGGCATTACTCATTCGGGAAATAAAACCAACATTGAATACAAAGGATGAGTACAAAAGCCGCGAATTAGCCATAAAAATTTAACTGGTCAACAAGGTCCCTCAAGGGAGGCTTCTCAATTATCATAGTTTATTCAAAAAGATTGAAGATTTGAATCCACTGTGTTAAATTTCGTTAGAACTGTGTATACTGCAGAGAGATGTTGACATGAGATAGGAAATATTGTATTCAGCAGTTTTACTGTTTTTGTATTTTTACCTTGTAGCCTGAAGATGAAGTATTAACTTCGAAATATATTGCAAAATTAATGGAGTGACATTGTTGGCTGGATTATATATCAATAGTTTCCTTCTTCATTTGATCAGATTTTGGTCTCTCTCGTCATAGTTCCAGGCAGGTCTAGCTGCAAAGAATATTTATTGGCTTAGTCAATCTGAAGCACCTGATTTAGACTTGATTCCGTTAGTTCTCTAGAAAGACTGGGCTTCTAAGCTCGGGGTTGGGTTTTATTGTTTTTTTGTTTTTGTTTGTTTTTTTGTTTTTTTATTTCCAAACTTTAAAATTTTTGCCTATCTGAGTCTTGTTTCCCGTCTTCCCGGAAGGTTTCTAATGTTTAACCTGTCCTAAAGAATGCAGATGATCCATCTGATCCTGACAGGTATTGCCCCGTAAGTCTTTCCATCATTAGCAAGGTCTTTGAACTACTTAAAAACAATCCACTGATGAAAATTTTGCGGAACCCAAGTCTTTTTGTTGATGCTCAGTACGAAAAAGGACCTCGCTTCCCTGTTAGCCTTTTGACTACAATTAAGAAAGGTATATATAGGATTACAGATGACTGTTGGGAAGGACCTGATATAGCTTTGGGTTCATAAGCTTTCTGGTTACAGTTTTTGTGGAAGGGTATTAGTATCATTCAATTTAAGTATGAATGCAGATTTTTTGCTGGTTTTTGCAAAGATGCTCGGAACGTGTTTAAAAGCGCAAAAGCAACCCTCTGGAGCATTTCCTAAAGTGACAATACCAGAAAAATACCACAGTTTTATGATCAAAATTTTAAAAAAGTTAACTATTATGTAAAACCATTGATCCGCATGTTTATTTTGAGAAATTGAAGTTACTAACCTTTTGTCTGCATTGTAAAAATAGTAAAACTTTAATTTTCAAGTAGTGTGAAAAGTCGATGTGATAGAGGTTTTCAGATTTAAAGTCAGTACTATCAAATTTATTTAAATTTCAAGTTTCATCCAAAGGACCAGACAAAAACGTTTAAATCTGTTGTTCAGCGTAATCTACATAATACTTTATCTGGTCTTTTAAGAAATCGTCATAGACAAGTCAGTTTTCGTTATATTTTAACCAAAAGGCTTGTGGAAGCAACCTTAACAATTTGAAATGTGGCTTTAATCGTAAACAAAACAAAAAGGTACTTACAGTATTACCAAACAAGAGTGACTGTGAGTCGCCAAATTACAATCAAGAAAAAAGGAAATAATAACATTCTTACAGTTATCATCGTGCTGTGTCACAACAAAAATAGAAAGGTGCCAAGTGAGATGGTTTTAAAGAAGGTTCTACTTGTTTTTCTTTTTCTTATTGGATTTTTTTTTAGGCATTATCATGGGAAGTGTTCTGCTGAGCTTCTTCCGCTGGTAATAGCTCATTTTTTTGGATTTCGTCTCTAATCTTCATCTTTATGCAATTGTTGTTTCTTGTTTTAATCAATCTTCCTGTAAATGTAGTTTCTTTCCTCGCTTCTCGGCCTTTTGGCTAAGATCAAGTGTAGAGCTCTGGTCTCTCCTTGGTCGGGGCTTTGGCTATAGGCTCCAGCCATGCAGGAAAGGGGTCTCGAGATACTTGAGCCTTGGCTGGAGACCAACCCAAGAGGAAGGGCCTTCCCACGGAGTGTCCTGTAAGATGGATCCGTATATCTTGCATTTTATGGTGTCTTGCGTGCTTTCGGTCCCACTTTTTCTTGATCTGTTGCTCCCCTTCGAATCTTTCACAGATGGTATCGCAAATCCAGCAAATTTCCTTGCTATGAATAGTGATCACACTGAATCCAAGTAGTTTGTTTGATGACCTAGTTATTTCTCTTTTAATAGTTTTCACAGTTCAAGTTATATTGATATTCTTGCCTCTTTCACTCTGGTGTCCGTTTAGTACTTTACGTCTGAGGAGGCTTAGAATATAAATTAAGTCCTTATAATTTCCAAAACAGTGCATGGTGCAATGATCAGTTTGTGACAATAAAATACTACTCTTGAAATGGCATAACGAAAAGCGCCCAAGTGCTTTTGTCTAGCAGAGATATGTCATGAACGATGGGTACCAGGTTGCAACTGCTTTCCCGTAATATGTGATACAATACTGAGTAGATCGTTTTGCCGGTCGGTCTTGTGCCGTGAGTCACGTAAACAATTGGTTTTGTACTATTTTAAGTATCGACGTAAGACGCCTATTTGTTTTAATCTCACAGTTATTATTTTCATTAATTGTTGTTGGCAATTTTGGACGAATATCACCACTCCATCGCAGTAATACTATTTTTAAATCATTAAATGGACAAAAATGGCGTATGAGCAGTATTACAATTCCAACAGAAGCTGTTGTAATTAACTTACATAGAACGAGAAGTGGAATTGTGGGAGGAGGTGGGTTTGATACTGCCAGTAGATTGACAGTTGTAAAATGTCAGCTTCTGATTCAACGTTTTGTGCAGTAGAGTCGAGCATGAATTTAGCAAAGCAAGAACAGAACCATTCAAAGCAGTATCACATTTCCAAAATTTAGTTCCAGAAACATATTGTGGTGGAAATGTGGTAGATGGTGGGCCAGATAATACCAAAAGGAGTATTTTTCCCATTTAGTATGGGGGGAGCAGGGGTTTGCGAGAGAGCCAGCAGGACACTACCCTCCTGCTAATGTTGCACAAACGTATGGCAAAAAATGGAAAAGTATTAGTCGGAGGGTCGTCCATCCCTAGTTTTATTGTTATACCTTTAAATCTAATAATATCTTTTGATTCTTTTGAAGGCACCGAAAACCCTAGCCAGCTATGCCATTGACGAATCAATTGTTGATGTTGAAAAAGATACTCAAAAGAACTCAAAGGTGACGAAAGTTAAAAGTGCAAAGTCCATCAAGCGAAAAAATGTGAAGTCAAAATCTAGAGAAACAGTATCTCCTACTCCGAAACGCCGAATAAAATCAAAAATCAAAACGACGAATTCAGCTAAACCAAAAACTAATAAACGTATTATTTTAGACGATGATTGTTTATCCGACGAGGACTTAGCTTGTATTATCGCGGATGAGCTTGCTACCGAGGATCTATTGCTTATAGACGAACCAGCACTGACTCCGGATTCGGGATGCAATAGTAACGCACATCTAAATACTTTCGTTGGGAAAGAGCCCACTTTAAAAGAAATTAGTCAAACAAAATCAAGAGAGGAGGAAGCAATAAGCAGTACTCTTGGTCAAGATATTTGCGATTGGAACCAACCATCGTCGGAAACTAGAATAGGAAAAGATTCTATAGTAAACTTTCAAACCGATTCCAAAACCATATCTCCGGCCAAATCACCTCCATCAGACACAAATACGGCGCAAATTACACCCTCACCAAATTCAAAATTCAAATTTAGGAGGACAAGCGCAATCGCAGCCCTTAGCTCTTCATAGTTCTTAAATGCGTAGTACCTATACAAATTTTTGCAATTTTTTTTTATTTGTGGACAGTTTTTGCCGAGTATCATTAATGTTGGGAAATTAAACGATTCAAAAAATTGAAATGAGCCACCATTGATCATGGTGGATTTTCACCCGTATATGACAGCCCAACCCCTCGTTTGGTGTTTAAAATACCCCCATCCTCAGACAGTTGGATTTTTAAAATCGTTTTAATACTTTTCCGACATATTTTCGGGTGTTGATTACCTTGAAATGCCAACTCGGAAACTACCACTTTTTTAGTTTCGATGTAGATTTCTTTTGCATAGAAACTGGTATTTATGAAAGCTCAAACGTCTTGAAAATGTCTTTTTAACTTATTGGAAAGATACAATTTTTATATTTGCTAGGTCACACTGGATACATGAGGTGCTTTACCACTGTTACTTATACTTTTTTATTTTAATTTGCCTTTGTAAAGTACCCCCCTTTGGTTTTGCCTCCTTCTCTTGGCAGGAAGTGCTAATCCAACAGCTTTTATGTATGCTCATACCAATGCTTAGATTTATTACAATTGTCATTGTGCATTCATTTTTCTTAAATGGCCTGCACACCAGATATGCCATATTTGTTAAATGGTTGATATTCCAACACTGAAAGGAATCTGGTTAATTCAAACTATCGTCACCTTTCTTGAAGACAACAGCACATGATAAAAACCTCAACAAAGTACGCTGGCGTGTTTGATGTTTATTTTTGCCTCGTTAAAAGAGTTTCAATGGATATACAGTAGTTTGAAATAGGGGTAACAAAAGAAAATTTTACAGCAATTCTAACAGTGTTTTTTTCCTTAGTATTTGATTCGCGTAAGCTGATACTGCCACTTTCACTTTGAAGCATGCCACACACTTCTTTCACTTGTTAATTAGCCTTTGTTGTTATGTATAACAACAACAACAAAAAAAAACAAACACTCATCCTACCTTACGAACAGTCCGCTTCAGGTTTCCACATCCACCATTCCTATAAGAAGCGATTTCTAAGCTCAGGCGACTTTCTTGTTTATTGTGATACTATAAAAGTTGTTCAACGTCACGTTCGGAAACGCTTTGTATTGGTTTTTATGAGAATTTGAAATGGTCGTTTCCTACATTCAGCCCTCTTTGTTGTATAACGTCCTAATGTAGATATTGTTCCCTACTATGTAGCTTTTTATCAGGTAATGAAAATTTTTAGCATTTTGTTAATTGAATATTGGGAAAAAAACAGAATGAGGTCAAAAGTACCTCTTTCGGGAAACGAAGTGCTTTTTTGTGTGTACGTCAGCTTTATGGGATTTTGTCACACCAGGAGCAAACTCTTGAAAATGAGTCCAAAAGATTAAAGTTTGCGCGACACTATTAAAGAGCAAGTCAAAAAACGATAGGGAAGAGAGAGAGAGAGAGAGAGAGAGAGAGAGAGAGAGAGAGAGAGAGAGAGAGAGAGAGAGAGAAAGAGACACAGAGAGACACAGAGAGAGACACAGAGACAGAGACACAGAGAGAGACACAGAGACAGACACACAGAGAGACAGAGACAGAGAGACAGACACACAGAGACAGAGACACAGACAGACACACAGACAGACANTACGTTTTTGTCTGGTATTTCTGTTATACACAAATGGAGGGGTATAAGAGAGAGGGGAGAGAGAGAGAGAGAGAGAGAGAGAGAGAGAGAGAGAGAGAGAGAGAGAGAGAGAGAGAGAGAAGAGAAGAGAAACACAGAGAGACAGAAAGACAGTTCGTCTATAAAGATCCCATGTTGATGTATAATTGTAATAAAGGCTAGTCAGAGGTGGAAAACAAGACAAACCCTAAGTCGAAGTGTTACACAAAGAATATGAAAGAATATTTCTTACAATGTAGTCTGTAAGCTATATTTTTTTACTCTCCCCAAGTGGACCTGGATCCTTTGGCTTTGAAAGTAGCGTCCTAAAAGTGGATGTTTTTAAAATGAATAGTTGGTATTATGCTGTGGGAGCGTTCGTCTTAGCTGTTCACTGATGCCTTTGACATAGAGAAGACCTATTTATTTTACAGGGTCTTTCTTCTTCTTGATTATCCCCGCTAGTTTTTCCTAATGCTCTCTGGACATCCCCATTAAGGTATCCATTATAATGGGGAACCTTTTAAAGCTGTTTTACTTCCTTTCTGAGGTCGTATTGGTTTGAAATTATGAGTAAATAAAGTTCAGAATTTTCAAGATTGTAGGGTAGGAAAATTTCCTTTACATGTTCTTTTTCTTCTTCATGATTACGCCTTCTACTCTCCGATGGTCAACATAGTCAATAGGATAAATTAAGCTCAGTTACAACTTAGATGAATTTTTTTCGTCTGGTTAAAGACCTCGATTACGTAGGAGAAATTGCGACATTGACCAGATTAATCATCTTTGTCAATATAACTGTAGTGTAGCACTATTTTGAATTGTCTGGTGTTGATTTTTAAACACAAATAAACATGTACCAATCCTGTCTTACGATCCTTGAAAGGCTAAGGTAAAAAATGCACCTGAATTGTCACTGCCTTCAAGAAATAAAAGTAAAGAAAACAAGCGAGGGGAATTTTCATACAACAGTAATAAAACCTGGATAGAACTTTAGGAGGACTAATCACCAATAAGCAAGAGAGGAACAGAACAAACGAAAGCAAGTGATTGAACCACAATGAAGAAGCTGAGTCAAAGGATAGGAAAAGCGATGAGGAGAACGAAATGTGTGTGTGTGTGTGTGTGTGTGCATGATCGACAAAAAAAGCCAAATATCTAAAGCCTTGTAACTTGCCACAAACGGAAGTTCTCATCAAAGGTTTTGATATCACCTCCAATACCTATCATTTGGCAAATCAATACGTATTGATGGGATTGAATTTCACCACAACGACAAAATGGATTGCCCCTCAGACCAATTCTGTGCATGGAATCGGCGTATCATCCATATCCAGATCATAATCGATTTAAGAGCACCCATTGTTTACGTTTCAGGTCGTTTCCTGGAGGTTTCACCGTATGTTCACGAATAAATTGGAAAAGCTGGTTGTCTGTATTACTCCATCGCCGTTTACCTGTTTACCTACACTCATGTCATTTTGAAAAACTTGGGGTGGACCATATACAATTAACGATTAAAGTCAATATTGGAAACAAAGTTTTGTTCATTACTTGGAACATCGGATACGATTGAACTCTCTCCTGTGTTGAATTCCAATGTTCAATCGTATTGAGCTTTTTTGAAATAGTCTTTTGGAGTTTTTTGTCTCATTATTGGATTACGCAATTTGATAGATTTTTGAGAAAATGTAAATTTATGAAATCCTTTAGCTCGTGAACATGGTGTAATAGAGACACCTAAACGTTTAGTAATAAACAAACCGTTGTTTTTAATATTGACTTTCATCATTAGTTATGGCATTTTATCAGATTCAGACATCGGCATCAAAGGTTTGCGTAAAATAACGTCTGAATACTAACTAGAAAATACCACTGTTAACGCTTATTACCTGGGCTGTACCGTCACGAGAAGGAACATTGTTTTCACATATTTGCCAAGAAAGGATTTTTTAGCCTAAAAAAGGCGTGGAAATTTAGCAAACTCAGTTGCAAATAACGTGCGAGGGAAAAAGCCCCAGTTTATCCAGAAAAGGCAACTCCATACTCTTTTTTTTATTTACTATTATCTTATATTAATTATTAGTTTGTATTAACTATCTATTGTACAATGATAACTATTTACATTTTTATTTAAGACAATCCTATTAAATTCATGATTGATTTTGCTTAAGAATACTATATACCCCAGTTTTGAGGGTTGCAGAAACCTTCAAGGAGCCTTTAACCTACATTTATACTCCGCAGACCGTAAGATTTTTCACTTGTCTGTAATTTTACATTAAGGAAATTATCAAAAAATCTCGTTCTCGAGGCTGCTAAAAACTGTTAGAATTTTAACAAATTTTTGTAAAGTTGGTGTTGGTGTTGAAATGAGGATGCTGAGATGGATTCTTGGAGTATCGTTACGGGAGAGATGCACAAACGAGGAAGTAAGGAAAGTGCCAGGAATAACATGCATTAGCATCACGTTGAAGGAAGCAAGGTTAAAGTGGTTTGGGCATGTAGCAAGAAGAGATGAAAGTTGTGCATTCCAGAGGGTACGGCGAGAACCAGTTAGAGGGAGGCCATCGGTCGGAAGGCAGAGGCTGAGGTGGAGGGACATCCTGAATCGGGACATGGAGAGCAGAGGACTGACGGAAGGAGATGCAATGGACAGAGCTCGTTGGCGCCAACAACTACGTGCTGCTGACCCCTGATGACAGAGAAAACAGCAAATGGAAGAAGAAGGCGTTTTTTCCGATCAATAAGCTCTGGAAAGACCTTTTTCAGCGTTTTACTATTCCTATTTTTCAAAATTCTACCCTAGGTGCTTAACATATCGTGGTGATGCTATACCATCGTTCTTGGTCGCCCTACTTAAAAATACAAGGCGCGGCCCCTGTGGGGTCATGGGTGGCGTTGCTGGCTTATTAGCATCTAACGGTAAGATAGGGGGTGGCTGCGCTCCTAAGTTGGGAAAAAGAAGAAAAGCATATTCAAATTTCTGAAGGAAACAAAGTCATATGTGTATAAAATTTTGTTTATTTTCTTCTTTAGTTGTTTTAAAAAATTTCCGCTATTTGTTATTAATTGCATAATGTTGTTCCAAAAGACCTCTTTCCCTTACATCAGTTACTACACTGCTAAAAGCATTTCTGTGTCAAACTGTTTTTGCTTGTGTTTCTTCCGTGGTAAGAATTGGTTGAGCCAGAGACCTCTGATAGTTTTTTCAGCTCTGTGTGCTATTCCTGAACACCGTTTTAATTTTGTATCAGCAAGATTTGTTTCCTGGCAACTTTACTTCTTTTTTCTTATCGCATTTCAAAATATAGGTCTCTGGCTTCTCTGTCTCGCTGCGTTGATCCTCTCTTTGCGTATCGCAGCAACTTTTGTTTGGTATTACAACCTTCAGGAAATGTTACCTTTTTGTTGGGCATGATTGGTGGGGAAATGCACAATCTAAAACAAATAGAAAATGATAAACAAATATTGTTACGATTAAAAGCTTACATGTGTAGCAAAATCAGTACCACTATAAACTAAATCTCTAATACGAATTTATTCTTACAGAAACTCGCAGCCTGACAATATTCTTCGAAAATAAAGTTTGCTGGAAAAATCTGAGAAGCAAAATACCACAGATTTGCCACAGTAAAAATTAAACTCCTTTTCTTCCATCCCTAGGCCTTGAGACATAAACATGCCATTAACAACATGCCATTAACAACATGCCATTAACAACAAGAATAAAGATAACTTATTAACACACTATACATGTCTTACTATTTGCATCTTTTTATAGTCATAACTACTTATATTTTTTTAGCAAGGTAGAATAATAAATTGGATAATTTAGACAGGACAAAATACTGTGAATTTAACTTAAAGGAAGTGAAGATTTTTCACAAATAAAATTGTTGCGAAAAAAACCCCTAAAAGAATGGTTTACATTGGTCTCTTATTAATAGTGTCTTCGTAACGTTAACACATTGGTCCCTGACTACTAGATTGTTCAAAGTATTCTGTCATCTGAAAATGATTGACTATCAGTATACTCGTATTTCGTATCACGTACGTTGCAAATACCTAAAATTCAGAGAAAGAAACATTTTTTACTCACTTTACTTGTGTTTTATGTTATGTGTTTAAGAAAGCTTTGCATGTAGGTTAAGATGCTATACGATTTTTGTTTGATTCTTGGAATCAGTGAAAAGAATCACATTTAACACTTGATTTCTGTAAGACCTACTAGGGTACAATTAGTTGTTTCTGTCTGGAATTCTTCAAAATATAGCAAATTAAAAATATTCTATGCACAAGCTTAAGACATATGCTATAGACATATGCTTAAGACATATTCTACTGATGCTACTACGAATTGACTCGTAATTAGATGTGACAATTGAAATTTTTAATCTGAAACCCAACTACGAACAAAAGTTTATAGGAGTACACTCGAACTTGAGTCTCCTTACGAATCATCCCACTAAGAAAATTTCAAAAAGGCTTAAATATGCCATAGGTTTTTTTGCCGCCAATTAAATGATAATAATAATAATAATAAAAATAAATGTTGTCATGAGTTGTTGTCATATAACAACAACCGCTTGAGCAATGTGCCTTTCCTCGCTGATTGTGGGGCGGTACTTCCAAGATTGAAGTGATGTTGCCATTTTTATTTGGTTTTCTATTTATCTCACTCTTGTGGCTACAGTATATGTGCCTGCATTCGACCTACCTGGCTTGTTGCTTGGCGCTGAATGTGGGTTTTTCACCCATTCACCTCTAGATGGTGTATAATCACTCGATAATAATAATAATAATAATAATAATGATAATAATAAATAATAATAAAGAATGTATGGGCAGTTCGACCGTAAAATGAATGATGAAATAGATAAAGGAGTATCTTGGAAATGGGTTGTGCAAAGTGATCTAAAGGTGCAAACAGAGGCACTAATATTCGCTGCCCAAGAACAAGCGTTAAGAACAAACTATGTCAAGCACAAGATCGACAAAACTGGTGGATATCCACTTTGTAGGATGTGCTTGGAAAAGGGGGAGACCGTACAACATCTAATATGCGAGTGTAAAAAACTAGCCCAGCGGGAGTACAAAAGAAGGCATGACAATATTGCTAAGCTAATTCATTGGAAATTGTGCGAAAAGTATGGACTTAACAAGAAGGGAAAATGGTACGAACATTGCCCAGAGGGAATAGTAGAATACGATAAAGTGAAATTATTGTGGGACATGAATATCCAGTGCGACAAGGTAATTGAGGCTAGGAGACCTGATTTGGTATTGGTAGAGAAAAAGACGAAGTCATGCATAATCATTGATGTTGCGGTTCCAGGAGATAATAGGGTGCATGACAAAGAAAATGAAAAAGTTGAAAAATACCAAAACCTAAAGAGGGAATTGATAAGACACTGGTCGTTGAGAAAAGCGCTAGTTGTACCAGTGGTAATAGGTGCTATGGGATGCGTAAGCAAAGATTTCAATGGATGGATGGAAAAACTAGATATTGAAGTAGGTGTTGGGATAGTACAAAAAACATCCTTGTTGGGAACAGCCAGGATACTTCGAAAAGTATTGGAGATGTAAGGTGAAAGAAACCTCTTGGCCATTGGCTGCTAGTTGTGGCTCGCCCAAGAGATGTTATTCGGCAAAAAGAACAGCCTGTGCAAAATGCAAAATGAAGATGATAATAAATAATAATAATAATAATAATAATAATAATAATAATAATAATAATAATAATAATAATAGGTTGATCTGAAACACACCAGCCACTCGCAACTGTGATGCTTCACATGGGCATTTGGTGAGTCCACAGAATGTGGCACTGATCCCCAAGGTTTTCAAAATGAAGCAGTAAGTTGATGATTCTAAACTTCCTTCTAAAGATAAAGATTTTTAACCAAGTCTAAATGAAAACGTTTAGTAACAGATTATATTAATAGGAGTCTTATTAAATTCCCATTTCGATAAAAATACCGTTGTTACAAATAGGTCCCATTTTGAAGCGTTCTTTTAAAAGGAAGTGGAAACAACAAAGCACCTGCTTTTCCCTACTGTTAATAGTTCATAGAGACGTTTATTATTATTATTATTATTCATGACTATTTATTGAATTTAAACAGGTTATTCTACATCAGTTTAAAATATATAATATATAAATATATAGCTACTGTTATCAGCGTAAGACCTGTATTAATAGAAAATTGAACAAAATAAAAACGGGTAGAATTAGATTAAAAAAGAACGAAAAACAGTTTATTTCAATTAGAACATAAAACAATTTAGCACGAGATTCAACTTACGAATAGGACTTAAATTTTTCGTCCAAAAGCATAGGCTTAACAACATGTACGTTTGAAAATAACGGAAGGTACAAAAAAACTTAAAACAATAGAACACAGGTACAAGTACCATTTCGGTACAGTACCTTAGATATAAAAAATCAAGGATAGATTGGACGTCCTAGTTCATGTTGACCAAAAACTTTAGTCAAAATAAACATTACGTAAAATATTTTTAAAGATAGCAAAATGTTCTTCCTTTCTGGCCTCTAGAGGAAGCTGAATGTATGAATGTATGGTTATATCAAAGTGGGCGATAGTGTTTGTATGATCGAGTGTTCAGATAAAAAAATACAGCAGGTGAATAGTTTTCGATATCTGGGAAGAACAATAACATCAGATGCAAAATGTTTGTCCGAAATAAAAAGCAGAATTGCAATGTCAAAATACACATTCGACAACTTGAAAACAACCTTTACCAACAAGAACATCGGAAATTATACGACGATCAGAGCACTGAAGTCATATATATGGTATGTACTAATGTATGGATGCGAATACTGGACTATTAGCAAGGATGCGGAAAGAAGATTAGAAGTGGTTGAAATGTGGTACCTAAGAAGGACGCTAAGAATATCGTGGCTGGAGATGAAATCAAACAAGGAGGTGATGAAAACAGCAAATTACAGAAGATCGCTGATAAAAACAATCCGTTCGAGACAGCTTCAATTTCTGGGACACGTATGTAGGAAAGAAGAACTTGAAGAAAAGATGCTATGTGGCAAGATAGAAGGGACGAAAAGCAGGGGCGAAAGTCTTAATCAATGGACAACGCAAAACAAATTAACGAAAGCCGAGCTGATAAGGAAGACGGAAAACACGGAGATTTGGTGCGCCATGGTCGTCGATGTCTCTTCCAGACCTGACACTGGAAGAAGAAGAAGAAGAAGAAGAAGAAGAGAAAGAGGAAGCTGGTTGAAAGCGGAAGTACTGACAAAGAGGGATAAATTGTTGAAATGTTCTGACAGTGACCTTTGGTTCTGATTATGGAAAATAGACTAATTTCCTCAACATGCAGACGCATTAAAACTAGCGTCACACCTGGTGTTCTCCGAAAACGGTACATCGTCCAGAAAGTATTTTCGTTATGATAGAAACTTGACCAAAGTGATTAATACTCTGTGAAATAATGTACCGCCAAGCAAATTAAATTTCTTCTTGGAAATTAAATTTTAATTCAAGAGTTTTTAAGCGGTCTGTTGGATGTGATAACCTGAGTTGTTAAAGATTTATCCATTAAAAAATTAAAGTTAATTTCTTTAGCAAAGTTTTGTTAGTGCAGTTCAAAATAACTTTAGTTTTTCCAACCCACAAATCCTTTTTAATACTTGGAATTCTTCCACGTGATTTTATCTTAAGAATATTTGACCTCAATGTTCTAGAACGTTTGGGTGTGGACATTTTTGCTTTGATTTTTAATGATAATCTACCTTGAATCTTTACGATAAGAGGTTTAGCTACTATTGGTGAATTTAACACTGCTCATGTCAGATTTCACCTACTTTAACATAAACAACTATTTCGTCGTTTTCAATCGTTCTGAACCCAGACCGTGAGGATATTTGACTAGAACTTGAATAGTTTTATACAATACCGAATCTAAATACTGACCTGTATTCCTCTTCGGTGAGCCTACGTTTTTGTCTTATTGGACTAGAAAACTGTATCATAGCACAGTGAGTTTAATACTGGTACATAGCAATTTAAATGTTTTCATTGTCAGGCCACTTATTTGAGGCTTTTCTGCATTACAAGCTTTCTCCTGATAGGCCTTTGATGGCAGAATGTTAAGCGGTTTGCTTAGAGATATTATGACAATCCATTGGTCTTTAATAAATCCAGTACCCTTACTTAATATAGGAGTCAAAGCTAAATCTTTCTGGTTACATTCAGCTATATTAGGCACAAAACCACCAATCCCATTTTATTGGCCTGCTGGCTCGCTTCCCTCGTTACCAGACCTATATTTTGGCACAGTTTGTCAATGGGCGATCTTTCTACACACAAAATTCTATTTTCTATCCAATACCAGATTCCCACAGGGGGTGCATGCAACCTTAGGGGCACTTTGTGCCATTTGGCTGCATTTCTTAGATATTTTGATGAAAAATCTCATACTTTTACAAATTACAAAATGATAAATATTGTATTATGATATATTGTGATTTTAGCTTTAATTAATGAGTAATTAAGTAACTATGTTCCTCGTATTGGTAAAAGTACAAAATTTGACAAATAAAGTAAAATTTTACCAGTAATACCGGTAACAGCATATAGCTTAGTGCGATGGGAGGTAGGCCTGTGAGTGAGCCTGCAGGACAATACCCTACTGCTAATATCGCACAAATGTAAAGGAAAACATATTGGTAGGAGGGTCGTCTATTCTTAGTTGATAAGCAGTATACGGTCCAAGCAGTCTTGCCTACATTGACTAATAGGTAAAGAAGTGACAAATGGTCCGGGAAGTCCCCCTTCGTTGCTACAACAAACGAAAAGAAGCTGGCTCGATTGTAACATTAAAACGGATCATAGAATTTAACAAACCTATGAGTTTATCACCAATGGTTTAGCAATTGACACAAAGCCACATAAATTGCGACAAGGATCATGACATTTTGAGGTCTCTTTGTGTGCATTTTTCAAACCGTGAGAAAACCCTTCACGCAAGATTACTATTAGATCGGAGTTATTCAAGCTGGCAATCTCGAATTCCTTTTGAAAGCCATTTTAGAATGTTAACTAGTCAGTAATCAATTGTTGACAGCCTGTTTTCTTTGCCATTACGGTAGGCTGATAGTCAATCAGCTGATTTTTCTCATATACAAATATTACTCTTAATAACACAATGGTTTCAGTTGCGCACTACCTGATAGCATTCGTGCAATTCACCAATAAGCTATTACTAGAGGCAGATGCCATTGAGAGAAAATACAAAGATATAACACAAATGGCTACTGTAATCTTAATAATTGAATACCAATGCCACTTTTTCTACTGTAGCGACCTGATGACCAATGAAACATACAAATTAACCAACCCCACTACCAATAAAAGCAATCAATTATTTCAGATTCAGCAACTGGTGTATCACTAAGCAACTTCTTTTACCAGAAGTAAATTCGCCATTGCAAAGAGCTAAAAATCACCAATGTATGTGGAGAAAATAATTACATTTTTTCTCTCACGACTAGATATCGTTGCCAAGTGTCTTGCCTAGTAATAAGAGCAGCCAGGCACGGCTGAATGCTCTGTTTTTGTTGTATAATTAAAAGAGAAAATGCTGTCATCAGTCTTTTGATTACCAGTTAAGTCCAGAGGTATCCAGCTTATAGCATAATAACACATCATCGGGTACCAAGTATTTATTACAAGTGAAAAAACCCCGTTGTTACCGAATAAGAAAAACCACAAAAGACAAATTTTAAGAATTAGCCAGAAGACCTTGGGATAAAGACATAATATATCAGAAACCTACATTAAATAACAGTCATGAGTTACGCTCTCTAGGTAAAAGACTGAAGTGATGTTTTTCTAGTTTTTATGTCATTTATGTAGAGACGTTATGATTTATTTACGAGGTATCTTTCTTTGAAATTGTAAATATTGAATTTGGATTGGTACTCCTTTCTTTAACTATTGAATATGTCCAAAGATCTTACTTTTTGGTGTGTTTAAAGATCCAACGTTATCTCAATGTTCTCTGATGTTGTAGATTGTTTGATTCGAATAATAATATTTATCTTTTGGTCAATAGAATCCAATTTCTGCAGAGCTCTTAATATGCATCCTTAATGAACACCACAGTCTTAGTTAAATTTTGTAAACACTTTTAATCTCATCGTAGATTGGCTTATGCAGAACCTGCTACTTTTCTTTCTGTTCTTGTTCTTCTTTAATTTGATTTTGGTCTGATACAGTTGACGGAAGATGCATAAACCTTTAACTTTAAAAGAAGCGATTCAAGAAGTAAACCTTCGATTCCCATTGCAAGTACTTTTTACTCTTCAGAACTTAATTATGCAAAGAAAAAAGTAAATTTATCTGATAATAACAGTAGAGTACTATGTATATATATATGTATATATATACTCAATCTGCAGACAGTACTGTTTCGCCCTTTGTGGGCCCATCAGTGCAGCACAGAGCTTCTGAGACATAACTCTTTGGCCGTTGTTGCCAGAGCAAACACAGCTTAAAGAGTTATTGTGGGATCCTGCCAGAGTGCTCAAACCACGCATGCGCAGTGAGCATTGCATTATATATATATATATATATATATATATATATACAGTTAAAGATCGTTATAGTTTGCCCGGCTTACCTAGTAAATGGGAGGATGTTTTTCTCTACGTAATTTGTGAAAAAATGTAGTTTATTGCATACACAGATATTGCGTATAGCATTCCCTTCTACAGTCCCCGTTGTTAGCCTCACAATGGTTCTTCTATCAGTTACCGTGTGTACATGTATTATATATAGTTAAGTGTTTACTGTATAAGCATACAGTCCTGCATTTGTGTACTGTAATTATGCACAGTACATGCTTTTTTCATAAGCAAAAATATTTTCATGACTTGTATACAGCATAGCTCTATATATTGTAATGAAGTACACATGTACAAAAAAAGAAAATAGGTATCATCGATATTGCGTACTTTGGCTATTGCGTACTTTTTCTCAATTTCACTTGGAGGTCGTTATAATGATGTTTAACGGTA
The DNA here is from genome assembly GCA_003991215.1 of Morbakka virulenta. NCBI lineage: Eukaryota > Metazoa > Cnidaria > Cubozoa > Carybdeida > Carukiidae > Morbakka > Morbakka virulenta. The sequence goes on along the minus strand of RDPX01000179.1, from coordinate 776,246 downwards.
TATGAAATAAATAAATCCATATATTGTATTACCTAGTGCAATGTGTAGCAAACTGTTTAATTCCCAAACTTTAAAACAGCAGTTTAAGATAAAGTCTTGTAAATTGTTTCACCGTTGTAAGTGTCATAATATTGAGTTTGTACATGTTTTGGGGAATGCAATTGGGAGAGGCTAGTAGGGAAAAAAAATCAACAACAACAACAACAAAAAAGATTAAGTAAGAGAAAATAATCCAATGCACTAAATTTGGTTCCAGTCTTCCTTAGAACGAAAGAAGGAAAAATGTGAGACATCAAGCTGGATATTAAGGCAGCAGGTGCACGAAAATCAAAAATAAAACTCAAAATTAGCTAAAGTTTTTCTAATGTTGTAGAAATGTAGCAATCATACTCTAACTATTGCAATGTGAAAAATTATTACAAAGTCTCACATACATTACTGTTACTTATCCCAAAAGTAAAAATCAATGACGAAGTGACCTTTATACGTTGTAATATTAATTGACATATTGTAAACAAGAACATTAAAGAAGAAGATGGAGGTGGCTTAGTCAAACTTTTAAGAAACGTCCATGACTATAAAAAAAAGACAAGCTCTTGATTGGAATCCACAAGGCAAGAGGGAGGAAAAAGAGTCCAAGAGAAATGGAGGAGGAATATGACAAAGGAGATTAACTACATTGGGAAGAGTTGGACCCCACTGGGAAAAAGCAGCTAACAGAGTAAACTAGTAATGTCTCGTTTTAAACCATGCTCCACTGGGAACGCAGAGGACTACGTTTCAAATGGCCCAAAGGTTGTTACTGCAGAGAATTTAGTAGGGATAGGCTTCCAGTGTCTATATGACACTCTAACTGATGTGCTTCTCCAACAGCCACTAATAACCAGCTCCAGCTTAGTTTCTAAGTCTTCCCAAATTGTTTCTACTGAGAGAACAAGCGTCACGGGAAAGTCAATGGTGCCTTAAAACCAATTGCTTTTACTACATAATATTTCCTAGGATTCTATACCCAGCTTACCTAGGAGAAGAAAAACTCTGATTTCAAACCCACCTAGAGATGGTGTTACAGTAATGACATTGTCATAGACCAGAAACAAAAAGCTTTGTGAGTGCACTAACTTGCCCGAAGCTGCATATCTAAATCTATGGTATTATATCTCGAAAAATGGTGTGATGAAAGATACATCCATTATTTTGGATCAAAGAGAGTGACTAGTAATCAAAGAAATACATCTGAAAAAGAAGTTAGTACGGCCAAAAACAAGCATCCAGGAGCAAGACACTTCGACAATGTAGCAGTTCTCGGGGAAACGGTAGTGTTAAAGACACATTCACAAATCTTTCAATGCCATTAAGAAAATACTCAAAAACTTGATACGTAAATCCAGTATAACAATTATCCTTTTACGTGCAAATGTATAAATTTATTTAGATTCAAGCTATATCTACTTTTTTCAACTTATGCTTCTTCCTCATATATTTATGTAAAGTTGAGCTCTAAAAGAGCTGTAGAAAATTTCTTCTAAAATGCTCTAAAAATCCTCTAAAATGCTTAATTATCTACTTACGCCTTAGTTGTTCTCTTCTAGTTGAAAGGTATTTATTTTGATGATAGTGATTATTATCATTATTATTATTATTAGCATTATTATTATCATTTCTATCACAATTAGTGTTAGTATTATTTTTAACTAAGCAACTACTATCTACTCACACTGTTGGGCAAGTAATAATTGAAAATTAATATTGTTATTGTAAATATTTACTTGTTGTAGCTATGGTTGTCAAATGACAATTTAACCCTGACTTTTGATATTGTACGGAGTAGCTGAATATCAGATGCAAAATAAATATGAAAATAGAGAATTTATCTGGCAAAATAAAAAGCATCAAATACTAACTTCTTCTTTAATGCTTTAAATTGATTAATTCCAGGAAACATTTAAATAGTGCTCGTCGTCTCTATTAGACCAAATATTTACATTTGCTTTCTGATTCACATTCTTTCGAATAAAATCTTTGAGCTCGAAATAAATGACTCTATTTAAAAAGATTTTAAACTTGGTTAACCAGTAGTTGTATATAAATTCTCCAGGAAAAAAAGACTTGAGAATACGAAAACTATTTATAAAGAATTATCCTTAGACCTGCGTTTGAAATTTCACCCCCAGAAAAAGTATTAAATATTTATATTGATTTAAAGGCAGCAGCTCTAGTCATGCATCTAGACCAATGATATCATTAGGAGAATACATTATCAGCCAGGTTAACTGCTTTTTCTTCGTCTGATAACACAGACACAAATATCATCTAATTGCCAAGAAAACATTTATAAATGTACCATAGGCTATGAAGATAGATCGAAGAAACAGACAAACATCAAGTTTGTTTTCTAGTTTTCTTTGTCTTTAGCCAATAATCCAGCTTTACCCACTGAATTCCGGTTAAGAAATTCCCTAATATGAAAAAATAGTTGGCTTGAAATATTTTCAATATATTCTTTGTTCTTTAATCTTCTTCATCCCTCCCCTTCATCCGACATCTGTCATGTAGGACGCTCGACATCTTTTTCTCCACTTGCCTCGGTCTTCCCATTCTCCTTCTCTCGCTCCCACTTCTCTCATGTTTCGTTCCATGACGTGCCTCAGTCTAAGCCTTTGTCGTCCTCTACTCCTGCTTTCTGTCATTGGTGCCTGCCATACTGCCTTCAAAATATTGTCATTTTCTCTCCTCATTGCATATCCAAGCCATCTTAACCTTATTTCTCTTGCTTTTTCTGTTATTTTTCTTACCTTTAAAAATCTTCTTGTCATCATTCATCCTGTGTTCGTGCATGGAAATTCCGGCTAGCCACCTTAGTAACTTCTAATATTATCTCCTCTGCCCTTTTTAAACGTACTGCTTCTAGGGCATATAGTAATACTGGTTGTAGCACTGATATATAGATCTTCGTCTTCAGTTTTATTGGCATTCTCGTGTCGCATTCTATGCCACTCACTTCTCGCCACTTCACCCAAGCTCTTCTAACTCTTGTCTTAACTTCTTCTTGACATACTTCTTGGAGTTCAAAGGTTGTTCCTAAATAGCAGAACGATTCCATTTGCTTAATCTCTTCCCCATGTCTATCTCTAATCTTAATAGTATTCTTTAATATTTACTTTTAAATTTAACTATGTGATACCATAGCGACATATTATCCTTTGAAGAGCCAGTATCCAAAAAATAGACTTGACCCAGCTGGACTGGCATCTTCAAGTACATGTTACACAAGAGGAGACCACCAGCTCGTTTTCGATACAAAGTTGTGAAATATTAATATATATATATATATATATATACCTGTAAGAGCTGTATCATGTCTTGAGTCTTAAGCTTTTTCTGAGGTAAGAATCTCTTGAAATGTAGCTTAGAAAAAGCTTACGACTCAAGACATGATAAAGCTCTTACATCTATGGCTTCCTCTTGGTCCATAAAGTTCAGAATTTTTAATATACCTTTTGCTACCAGATTCCCACAATTTTGTTTCTTTTCGTATTGCTCTGCCATTCACAATTTCTGGTTGAACAAATAAATCAACCCTTGGGACTGTTTGTGTCCTATCGTTGTAGTATTCCCTGTGATTCTGAGTCAACTGGAAAAAAAGAGACAGAGAGAGTGTAATAACAACAATAATAATAATAGTAATAATAATAATAATAATGATAATAATAATAAAATGCCCTTTAGCATACATTACAACATGGCTTTTGGTGCCTGTGTACTGTTGTTTTTGTCACCAAAACAGGGCAATAATAAATATCTACTCTGAATTGAATGCTGCAATACCAGACTTAGTACTAGTACTAAGAAATCTTTCTATGTATTTTCAGGTATCAGGCTAGGAGTGGGGAGTGCTGTAGGCATGAGCTATTGTCACACAACAACAACTACTTGAGCAGTGTGCCTTTCCTCACTGGTTGTGGGACAGCACTGGCAAGTATGAGTGATGTTGGCATTCAACTAACCTGAGTTGTTGCTGGGCGCTGAATGTGAGGACTTCATCCATCCATCACTAGATGGTATGTAACCACTCAATAATGATAATGATAACAACAATAATAATAATGATGATAATAAAAGTAATAACTGCCCTTTGTACACACTGCCCATTGTTACTACCGATTCAGTGACTTAGTGGTGTCCGGACTGGCAGCTTTTTGGTCTTTTACGGCCGAAGGATTTGCTAGAAAGCTCGTCTGACCCGGTCATTTAGAGGAAGTCAAAGTCGTAACAAGGTTTCCGTAGGTAAACGATGAACGGTCATTACCGAATATTTGGCCGTCGATAGACTTTGCGTCTGTCTTACTCTGTACTCTAGTTGGTCGAGTACAGTCCAAACATGCATACACGGGGTAACAGCCAATGCATTGCATACTCTGTGAACTTGTCTTTTAAGGACACTTGAGGTGGGACATGGCCAGAGTGACAGGCTCTTGGCACAGAAACACCTATGACATATATATATATATATATTAACAAATGAATATGAAATGTCATCAACAACAGTGCTCTACCACATTAAAACGTAGTGGCTATCTTATAATCAGATGTATGAGTAAGAAAAACTCTAACTTTACAGTACTCAGAGTTTCATGTCTTTCACAATCTTCAGCTGTACACAAATAATTACGTGAAAAAAATTTTCTATGAAGATGTTATACAAACAATTATGTAACTTGACCTTTTGAAAAATGACTATTGATAACAAAAGAATCATTAAGGGTGCAACTACAAAACAGGAAATAGGCATTAGAAAATCGTTATCTATTGTCAGTCTTTTGATTTGTAATTTGCGAGGGTGTATTTATTCATATGTCGACATTTGGAAACAATTTCGGTTCGTTTGTTTAACAATTCAGATTTATTTTCGTAACTAAGGATTTCCAGTTTCTCTTGCAATGGGCACGTTTTTGTTAAGTTTGAATCCGCCTTGACACGTTTTATGATTGACCAATGAAAGGGAGGTTTCAAATTCTGCTCTTTTAAACACCAAACGAACGTTGATAACGTAGTATTATTTTTATACTTTTCGTTGTCGAAGGAGTTCTTGTGACCATTAAATCGCTGTTTGAATTCTTTTTCGGTCAGCCCAATGTAGCATTTTATTGGTTGATTCGGTGCCGTAACTTTGTATTGGTAAATAACGGATGATGTTCTGCACTTGCCTTTCAGTGGACAATTTTCTTTGATTCTGCAATTGCACGGAGGAATTTCTGCTGTAGCACGTGATGTAATTTTCTTGTTGTGAGAATTCCTTGAGACTGATATAAACCATGAAGCCAAAAATATTGCATCCTCATATAATGTTGACAACCTTGCAGAATCCTTAGCCAATTCACCTGCGTTTATCAGCTTAAAAGACCACAAGGAAAATTTCAATCAAAAACACCCTTGATTTGTGTATTTTTTGGGTGCGCTGAATCCAAAAATGCCATCCATTTTCTTTGGTCGGGTCAAGTTTTTGAAATATGCTTAGTGCATATTTTGACCCTCGAATAGTACTCAGTTCAAGAAAAGCAGGACTGAAGCTGGCCCAATCTTTGTTTCCATATTGAAAACGAAGCTGGGGGAGCTTCAGTCTGAAACAGAAAATGGATCAGAATTTCCATCCTTACATATCAAACTGGGACTCATGAAGAGCTTCGTAAAGGCAGTGGACGGAGAAGGCAAAGGGTTTACTGGCCTTTAGCAGAAGTTTCCTCGGATAAGCTTTGAAAAGCTTAAGGCAAGCATTTTTATGTGCCTCAGATACGGAAACTCATGAAGGACCAAATGTTCGATGATGTACTGAGTCCAGCTGAGCTGTCTGCTTGGCTATTGCTTAAGTCAATAATTACAACATTTCTTGGAAACAACTGGAGTGCAGAATGATAGAAGGAAGTCGACAAACTCCTAAAGTACTTTACAAAAATCAAGGGCTCGCATGCCAGTCAAAATGCACTTTCTACTGTCACATTTAGACTCTTTCCCTCAAAATTGTGGAGACGTAAGTGAGGAACAGGGAGGGCGTTTCCACCAAGACATTTGTGTCATGTAAGAACGCTACCAAGGCCGGTTGAATGTGAACTTTCTTGCAGACTACTGTTAGTGTTTGAAACGAAACGTAGTGCCTACTCAGCTCACGAGAAAGTCACCAAAAACGACCCTTATCCATGATTAGCTTTGTGCATTGTATAACCTTTGTTTTCACTAAATCCAAAATTAAAGGTAATTAATAGCACTGAAGGGCGTGAATAACATTTCTTTTAGGACCTCGTATGTCAAAAACTTGACCTGTTTGGACAAAATGATTGCGATTTTTAGGTTCTGCATAATAAACTACTCTAGAATCAGCTATCACATGGTAGATCTTTAGAACTTCGCAGACCAGTGTATGACATTAACTCCCGATGGTAATGATGACAGTCAACCAAACAGTAAATACACGTGGCCTTTACACTTGACGTAAGATTAGAAGCAGCTACTATCCTAGGGTTATATCATCTTTCAACAGTAACAATTTCAATGAATATTTGTTGTAAATTATAAACACATCCTTTTGCTTTCCTCTCCAACCAAGGTTCTTTCGGAAATCGCATCCATAATAGAGAAACTTACCTTCAAGAAGTTGTTGTATTCAGGTTTATCAAAGTTATTAGTTAGCAGATATTTTTGTGAATTAGCCCATCTTTCCCTCGTTCTTGATCGGCTTGAAAGAACTAACTCCGGGTCATTTGAATACAGAGATGGAAATTTCACTGTATTTCTTGAGCCATCCAGTGACCCTGTATAACGTCTACAGCACTGTAAATATTTTTGACAATTCTGACCAAATGTTTGTCCATAGAGATGACGCTGTTGTGGAAAATATCCCGTATAGCTAAAGATAAAAAACAAAAAAGATCGAAAGTTATATCAAAACGAGAAAGGAATAAAAAAAGATGTTTTTAATGTTAATTTTTCGTTCAAAACACATTGACTCATACTAAACATCAAACACTGTCGAATAAGTACCGAAAATAATGGTTGAATTTTCTCAAATGTCGGACTACCATAGCTCCTTGGTTCAAAATCGTAGAGATCATTTGACAATTGACATCACATTTTTTTCTTTAAACATCAAAAGGAATGTTTCTTATTTATCACTCTGATCAATCATCATCATATTCGGTTTAACGTCCGTTTTATATGCTAGCATGTGTTGGACATCCAATGTTACACATATGTCACACATATGTTACATATACATCAAGGTTACATATAATTACAAAATAAAATATTAAATATGTTTCCAACTGACTTAAGTTACATATAATTACAAAAAAATATTCAAATTAATATTAACTATGTATTACACTGAGGAACTTTATATATGGAAACAATAATTAATCAATACTTTTTATGCTAAGCACAATTACATATAATTACAAAAAAGAAATAAGAAATTACTATTTTTATGTGAATCCATCTTTACTAGTCAACTTAAAACAAATTAAGAAAAAAAACTCGAATTAAAACATTTTCCTGATTTTGATATAATATTTAGTGAAAACTTATTTTGATCCTATATAGTATATTTCGACATCTTTACCTGCCATCATCAGCTTTAGATGTAACATACAACGTAATTTTCAATACAATATATCTTTTGCATGGAAACAAAAGCTTAAAGACTCTAGGAAAGCAATTAGGAAGAAAATATTTGTAATTCCTTTGAGGCATCTAAACCATTGGTTCTAGATAGAGATAGGTGTTTTATATAAAATTCTTCTGAAAATGACAACTAGGATCTATTATTATTATTACTATTTATATGACTGATTAAATGTGCCTTGAGTTGGCTATCAATTTATTTTATGTTCGTAATTATATGGAACTTGGTCAGTGTGACACAAATGGAATATTTATTATTAGTTTTTTATGTAACACTGCTCAGTGAAGTACATATTTAATATTCATATTACATTTCTTTTTGCAATTATATGTAAAGTTGCTTAGCCACTAAACGTATCCAATCAGTCTCAAAAGGACTGTTTGACGACGGCTACCAGTATGAATCTTTTGATGTAACATCCTTATTTACCAATGTTCCTTTGAACAAAACTGTGCATAAACGTTCTAAAAGGATCTACCTGCAGGAACTGTTTGAAACAAAGCTCAAAAGGAGAACTTTGAAGAAATTCTTTTTTTAGACGCTTGTAGAAAAACTGCATCCTCTTTCAACAACGCTATTTATGAACAGATCTATTGTGTCTCTGTGGGCTCCCCTCTTGGCCTCACTTAAGCCAACGACTGAGTTGGAGAAAGTAATTACAGATCAATTGATTATTATTGAGTTGAGTATTGTTAAATTCTATATACATTACGTTGATGACACGTCGATATTGTTTAAACCAGAACATTTTAATGAAGTCCTTCTACATTTGACAAGAACTTGGTGTTAAAAATATATCGTTTTTCCTGATGGTAAAGGCCATTTCCTGGATATTTCAATAATAGAGACTATGCTTATTTGTTCTACAAAAGCACACATACTGGCCAGTATTGGCATTTCTTAAGCAAAACTCCTTGGACGCTTTCACCTGCTTTGTTAAAAGAATTCTACAGTGGTGCTGTCAAAATCTGCTTCATTGATACTGCATTATGCAAACAGATAACAAAATCAAACTGTTCATGTTTTGGAAATGCTACCTTTTGGCTTTGGTTGCAGTAAAGCTGAAAAGATTATAACCCACACCAAGTGCTGACAGTGAGACCCAAAGCGAATATGTCATCATTAAAATCTTCATCCAAAGTCCCTTTGCCTGTAACAAGGGTCAACAGTTGCTAAAGTCATGTGCCACAAAGTTACGATTATTTACGAAAAAAAATCTCATTTTTGTTAGCCTGTCTGATATTAAGAAGTTTTCAATGTCTTGTTTAACAAAAGAAAAGATCCCTACATCACAAAAGTTCGAAAGTTATTGACAAGCTTAAATGCCCAAGGTGTGGCGAGGAATATACTGGAAACGCTGATCGCTGTCTAATCGTTCGTTTACTAAAACACAGGACTCGTAACGACCAACCAATGTTCCTACACTTGTCTCTGTGCCAGTCCTTTCTTGATTACTTTACCGTGTTTGGGGTTCCTTCGGTCACAGATACGTCATTTAAGTTGGAAATAAGAGAACACATTAAGAACGCTGTTCTTCCTAACTGCTCGATTATTGATAGGTAATAGTAATAACATGTTTTGAGGGTGATTTGGAATTAATAACCCAAGTTGTTTCATTTCATTTCTACAATTTCAAAATCATCAGGACGAAGTGAGGGCTATTTAAAATTTTAGAAATGAAACGAGGGATTATTAATTCAAAACTACCTTGCCCCCCCCCAAAAAAAACCCCAACATGTTATTCCTAATCAGTTATATGGCAAAATTGTTACTTAAGGAAAAAATATAAAATCAGCGAAAAATAACGCCAACAGTCCTATTCTTTCATCCATAAAATACAACAAACAATTGAATAGATTTATTGGAACCAATCATATAAATTGTTTACAAAATACTGTGTTCTGATTGGCTAGAAATTAACCGTACGATTTTTTTATGAAATGAATTGCTACTAATTTACTTTGTGCACTTGACAGGGTGATTACAAAAAGCTGGGGCGATTACAAAATAATCACCCTCGTAGCTCAGTATTACACTGAGAAATGTTACATATAAAATAAATAGTAATTAATACATTTGTTTTACATTGAACAATGTTACATAGAATTACATGGAAAAATAATTAATAGTAGCTATGTATCACACCGAGTAAAGTTACATTTATAAACAATAGTAATTATTATGGATGTTTTACATTGAACGAAGTTACATATTATTACAAAAAGAAATATCTGCAACAATAATAAATATGTGTGGCACTAAGCAATGTTACATTTAAAAACAATGATAAATATCCCATCAGTATCACACTGAGCAAAGTTAGCTTTAGTCATCAAAAGAAATATTACCAATAAATTATCATCCTAAAAGTAGTTACATCAAATTACAACATGAAATATTGCATAAGCATTATTGTGACTCAGTATACAAATAATCACAAAGAATAATGTTTGGCATGAATTTTACCTTTTTAATAAGGGGCTTTAAAAATGTTCGGTTGAAATAATGAAGCAAATGAAGTGTGCAATAACCCATTTGGCATACAATATAAAAATTCAGCCATTGGTAATAAATAAGGAAAAACCAACGAAGAAATACTGTAATCAGGATGCTGCATGGCTGCTGGTTGAGTCATTCAGAAAAAAAATGCTCAACAAAGCTGTCAAGGCAAAGCTAGGTATTGTGTCAGTGGGAGAAACCAAAATAAGAATTAATTGCAGCTGAATTTTCACAGAGTATGAATAGAAGACATAAACATGCGAATAGAATGAGATAGCCAGTTAAGGTTAGGAGTTTGAGGGTAGAGACACAGGTTTAGGGGATTGGATGGACTCGAGATAGATATGGAAGAATTTGGACTAATTAAGAATGAAGCTCACAACAGAAGATAAATGAAAGAAATATCATGAAAATATAGCTCTTTCAGGAAGTACCCACATCCTAAGAGAATTTTTTTCAAATGCAGCCTGCTACCACCCTAGGGTCTGGGGTGGATCTCAGTATGGTAGACTAAACGATATAAGGAATATTAAGATTTAACAAGGTAACAATGATATTGACATACAGCTCAATTACTGCTTCTTCTTCTTCTACTTCTGCTGCTACTACTACTTACACTATTTCCTCCACTACTGTCACTAATGCTACAGCTTCTGTTCCCACTCCTGCTAGTACTACTACCACTACTACTACTACTACTACTACTACTACTACTACTACTACTGCTGCTGCTTCTATCCCCATTGTAACTACTACTCCAACTACTACTGATACTGTCAGCACGGCTACTAATACTGCTGCTTATAAAACTTCTGCTACAACTACTGATGCTATTACTGCTCTTGTTGCTGATGCTACAAGAATTTAGTTGTGCAGAAAAATTGGTATACCCATCTAAAAATCTATCAATAGAACGTCTATCAATTTATAAAACTGATAAGCATTTCTTGCTGAATTAAAACCGAAAGGATCGCTTATAAGAGGTTACACTGTTAAGTTTTTGACACGATTGTCTTCAGTACAAAGTTTTCTATTAGATTTCCGTATTTCACAAGAGTTAAAAATGTTGAGGTGGATAGCTGGTATCTCGCTCCTTGAGCACCGGACAAACGCAGACATCCGAAGGTTTGTCGGAGTGGCAAACATCTCCAACAATGCAAGGGAAGCAAGGTTGAGGTGGTATGGACATGTGATGAGGAGGGATCAGGAGAGTGCCATTAAAAAAGCGTGGCAAGCACCAGTTCAAGGAAGAAGGAGCAGAGGCAGGCAGAGGCTCAGATTGGGAGATGTGATCAAGGAAGACATGAGGAAAGTAGGAGCGAAGCCAGAGGACTGCATGGACCGCCAAAAGTGGCGGAGACAGTGTCGAGCGGCCGACCCGTCCTAGTGATGGAACAAGACCGCAAGGAAAAGAAGAAGACAAGAGTTAAAAAACCCACTGTTTTTTGTGGAAAAATATTTGATTGTTCAAATGGCCATTTTGAATATGGTTTAAATTGAGTTGAACGTTTACCAAAGTAAGACCTTCCACTATGCTACCCTTAGCATGAATAAAATATAAGCAAGTAGTATAATAGTTCAATGTTGACTGATTCAGTGGCAAGTTCACATACTAACAAATCTCCCTAAGCTTTGCATACATACCTACTTATTTACTGAATACTTATTTACATAATTAACGCTTTTTTTTCGTTGCACCAGTTTGACTCTTTCTGCTCTTCCTTTTTCAGTGTCTCTTTATTTTTTAATGTTTTACTTTATGCCATATATCTTCAATATTTTGTCTTCCATGCCTTCACCTAGTCTGCACTCTTCTTTTTTGACACAACATTTTTCTGCTACCATAGATCACCATTCGCATGATCTTCTTTGTGACATTGACCCCTTGTCTTTGAACAACAAATCCCAACAACGTCATCACGCTTTCCTTTTTTTTTGCTTAGAGCCCTTAATTTTTTCTTTCTTTATTCTTACCACTTCACCCTATTTCAGCCAGGAAAATACATTTTAGCATCTTCAGTCCAGTTCTTTCTGGTCTATTTACTTTTTTATTAGATCCAATAAACTTTAACCTGCCACGATTAAAATGGCATTTTTACTTTTGTGAAATAAGTTTTCATTTTGCATTTTTCGTATTCGTCTTTATGAGAGGAAATTTACTTTGAAATGAAGCAACTAAAACCACGTTTATCTTGGTCAAAATACCTTTCACTGGCACTCGACAGGACCAAGACGCCAGAACAAGTAAAAAACAAGTCAAGTGAGTTTCTCAATCCATCTATCAATCCTTTAATTTAACTGTCCAACTGACTGTCTGTCCGTCTGTATATCTATCTATCTATCTATTTATCTTTCCATCTATCTATCTATCTATCTATCTATCTATTTATCTAACTATTTATCTCTTTATCCATCTACCCGTCTTTCTACGTATCAGGTTTACTGATGTCGATGATAATGATGCACCCAATTTTCCCGTCCTATGTATTTTGTATAATTTTATTATCTGTCTAAGATTGACTCATTGTTCTTTTCAGACTAGTAATATAACCTTGTCTTAACCTGTTATGGGCTCTCTTTCCTTCAAACTTTCCTGTACTGACCAAGTACTCTACTTTTTCCTTTGTACACATATGACCAAAAATGATAATTGACGCTTTGTAATCGTGTTGATCAGGTTCCTTTGTGATCTGCCCTTTCTAATACTATTTCATTGCTAACCTTAGTAATCACTGATACTCAGTTCGAAAAATGCTAATTTCTCTTCGATATTCTGGTTTCTATTCCATGTTTTCCTACCGTATATAATGGAACTAGTCAAATATAACACTTTAATATCCTTTTCGTTGTTTCGAAATTGGTCCTGCTGTTTGCCAAAATATTCACAGATCTTTAGAAAATTTATTTGCTGCTCTTATCCTTAATTCTATTCCTGTGTCACATCTTCCATTGCTTTCCAGAATATTAGCACAGTAACCAAATTGAGCTATTTGTTTGATAACCTCCCCGTCCACTATTAAATGGCAATCACGAGCCCCCTTCGTCTTAGATTTAACAAAAAACCCCGTTTTCTTCACTTTCAATGGTGATTCTAGCTTTTCGCTTTCAATCACAATGTTATCAACAATATCCTATAGTTACTTCGTTATTTACTTTAGTTATTTACTTCGTGAATATACTTTGAGTGGTGTGTCATCTGCGTATCTAGCATTATTTATATTCTCCCTATTTGCTACAGTAGCATCCATATCTCCCACATGACTCATAATAATTCCACTGTATAACAAAAACAGATCTGAAGATAGAATACATCTCTGCCTGACTTCCCTTTTGATTATCAACATTTTTAGTTAAATCATTATATACCTTGATTGCTGATTATTGCTGCCAGTACCGATCTTGTATCAACCGCAAGTCTTTGACATCAATATCTAGCTTGGCTATCATTAACATCAATTTTTATGCCTCACTTTATCAAAAGCTCTTTCATAATCGATGAGGCAAATATAAAAATCTCTTTACATTTCGATTGCCCGTTCAGCCATTTATCTTATCGGAAATATAGCATTTAAGTTCCCCTATCTTGCATCTCCTGTCCAACTTTGTACTTATCTCCTAACAAAATAAATCCAAATAAAATCTTTGTAACATGTCTCACTAAACTAATTGTGAAATTCTCATTCCTTACCTTCATTTATTTTTAGTAATAAAAAGAGTAGAGATTTTAAGAAATTACCTGGAAAAGTTCCTGTATTCAATACATTGTTTGCAAACTTTATTAATTGTTTTTTTAATCAAAAAAGAAAGAGAGATTGAGAAAGCCTGTGCCACTTTTGTGCTTGGCTGAAGAACAAAACAGCGCATGCTGAAAAAAATACTCAGTGGTATGTCAAAAACATAATACAATCTGTGCAGTTTACTTACCCGGGGGTCATATTTGGTGGTCGATATGTATATGAGTTTGTAGTTATCCATTCGTTTTCATTAAAAGCCATGTTTGCGTAACCGATGGTGTGGTTATCAGTGTGCAGTGATGTTTATATTCAGTTTCTCCTTTTGATCTCTTAAGAGTTTCTATGGTTTTTGTTATTTGATGACGTCAAATCAATTTTCAATATGACGTTATCAAAAGCGACATTCTACGACCCAGCTCTTTTTCTTGTTTTGAAGTAATAAATTTTGTTTCGTTAATTTATTACTATTAATCTTATTTGGCGTAAGACAAAATAATTGAAGACTTTTCTGACATGGGAAAAAGTGGACTGATACCTATACTGACATAGTTAGGTAGACAGATTGATTGGTAGATAGGCAGATGGGTAAATAGAGGGATAGATAGCACAAGACTGAGAACTGTTTCTGTGTGGCAGGCACAGCAGGGACCTCCTTCATTTCCAAGACAACTATCATTGCTGTAGACCTTCCCATAAGTCTGTTGTAGACAGACGAAAATTTGAAATAATAAATAAAAATTTGATTTACTCAAGTAAATGTTGGCATACTTTCTTTAGTCATTTCCGGTGTCAAATATTATTGTTATTAGCTGAAGGAGTTTGTCAGTGTTGGTTTGCCATATTTCCTGTGTCGAATATATATATATCCTCCTCCTCTTCATGTGCCGTGTCCTTGCAGAACGTAGGTGGTCATGCTTCTCCACAGGATCCTATTCTTGGTCTTCTCCAGCATTTCCTTCTCGCTGACTCCGGTCCATGTTGACAAACTTTTCATGAATGTTGTTCTTTGTCTTCCTCTTCCTCTTTTACCGCAAATTTTACCAGTAACAGCCAAATTTTCCAAGCCTTCTTTTCCCATTACATGTCCTAGGAACGACAGTTGTCTCTTTCTGATGGTTTTCAGGAGTCTCCTGCTATAATTAGCTCGTCTTAGTACTTCATCATTACTAGTGTGTTCCGTCCAGGAAATTCTCAACATTCTGCGCAACATCCACATTTCAGTAGCGTTCAGTCTTTTCTCCAGGTCTGACGTCAGTGTCCAACTTTCACAGCCGTAGGTCAGGACAGGTAAGACATAGCAGTTGAGGATTCTCACCCTGGTATCTATGGAGATTGATCG
>RDPX01000179.1:747011-758496 GCA_003991215.1 Morbakka virulenta | reverse complement strand
CTGAATTAAGCATGCTTCCAAGGTAGTTGAACTTATTCACCTGCTGTATCCTTTCATTATCGATTAACAAAGGGCATTCGACTTGCTGCTGTTTCTTGCTGATCGCCATGCAAAAGGTCTTCTTTTGATTAATGCTTAGTCCTTTTCTTGAGCTCTCTTCCTTCACCATATCCAAGAGCTTTTGTAACTTCTGAGGAGAGTTTGCAATGAGTGTCGTATCGTCAGCGTATCTGATATTATTCATGTTATATCCTCCTATAGAAAAACCGCTTTCCTCTTCAATTGTTCTCACTATTTGTTCGCTATATAAATTAAAAAGGTCTGGAAATAGAACGCAGCCCTGTCTAACTCCTCTTTTGATGTTGCTGTATCTTCCAACCTCGTTCTTGATCTTAACTCCAGCCGTTTGTTCCCAGTACAGATTTCTTAAAACTCTTATGTCTTTCCCATCTATGTCTAGGGCTTGCAATATATATATATATATATATATATATATATATATATTCGACACAGGAAATAATAATAAATAATAGTTTCTTGATAAAGTCTGTTGTAGACAGACGAAAATAATAAATAAAAATTTGATTTACTCAAGTAAATGTTGGCATACTTTCTTTAGTCATTTCCTGTGTCAAATATATATAATTTCCTGACCGCTGCCTCAAGTGCTTTGAAGTTGAGTTGTACTTAAGTGCGATATGCTAAGGTCACACGCCTGTGGATCTCATTTTTGTTTGCTATGCGAGATCCAATTCTCCATATATCACTGATAACTAAGAGGAGTGTCTTAAAGTTACATTTTTTTGAATACTGCTTTGTGATGCCTGAATTGCTGAATTGTATGTCATGGTGACATTGCTTGATTTCGTCATTTCAAAGTTTTACGTTTCATTATTAATGGATTGATCGAGAAAGGCAAAATCTGAAGACGTCGGGCTTTGTTTTCCCTTTTCTACCGGTATCTCCATGACCAATGTAGACAGAGGCTTTCTTTTC
Organism: Morbakka virulenta; assembly: GCA_003991215.1. Lineage (NCBI taxonomy): Eukaryota > Metazoa > Cnidaria > Cubozoa > Carybdeida > Carukiidae > Morbakka > Morbakka virulenta. Next base: position 757,500 of record RDPX01000179.1, on the reverse strand, counting down.
AGTACCACCTTAAAAGAAATTATCAATGTCTTTAATTGCTTTTGAGTTTCTCTAATTCATCCCCTATTAAGATTCCTAAGCACAGAATTTTCAAATAACCTATAAGCTTTCCTCTCTTTATCACCCCTAAAAATTGTCAATCGCCTTACTCGTTTTTCAATTAGACTCAACCCATTCTCTGCCAAGGCTCCAAAGTGAGAGCTTTCAATTACACCATCAGTTTTCCTAGCTCGTGAAGCCCCTTGAATAAAATCCACTAAAATGTTTTTAGTAACGAGATAGTTGCAACTTAATCTTTCACTTACGCTCTCTGCCGTATTTATGCCCTCCTTTCCTGTAACCCTAAACTTATCAGTTATATTATATCCTTCTGAACGATTTTCTTAAAACTAAAACTGTTTCCATTGCGTCCTCCCACCTCTCCCCGCCAGATCGGATGTTAATTCTATGCCAAACTCAATTAAAGAAATGTACGAATCCACACATAAAAATTGAATATAAAAAAATCTCTAAAAGGAAAGTTCGATTCTGGACCGTCAACATAAGTTTATGGACCACAGCATCCGACAGGCAAAGTAAGAAGATCTTTGTTTTTCTGGAGGGATGGTGGGGAAGAAAGCGGCCAAAGAAAAACCTATCTAAATAACTTCAAATATTATCTCAATGCCAATGGTAATCACCCGAGCAAGATATGGGGCAATGCACGAGACCGATCTTCATGGGTTCGTCTAGGCCCGCTTCGGGCATGACACGGACGTCATATGACTACCATCTTGGTCTTTTTCAAGAACCATCAACACTTCTTAACTCCATCTTACATACGATAACAAGTTCCACAACCCCAAATTTGGTAGTTTGTAAAAAACAGGAAACAGGGATGAATGGCTTTCCATTTTTCAGATAGTATTAGATAATACGAGATAAAAATAAAAATAAACACTTGTGAAGCATAATATGCAATCACATCACACGATTCTTCTTTGGCCATCTTCATCTTCCCGTACAACAGGTCAGGGTTCCGTCAAATGCTGTCTACCTCTTCCTCAGCTGCTTCTTTCATTGCTTTTGCTACCACTTTCTTTGTGATTTTGTTAGACGTCCTGTACTCTTCTCTGCTATCATCAGTTTTCAGCCTCTGCCATTTGTCATAGCAATTTCTTTTCTTTTTCACAGCTTCCTGTTCCTCACTGTTCCGCCACCATGTCTCACCTTGCTGTCTTTTAACTTTGCTAACCCCACAAACCTCTGCAGCTGCCTTTTGAGCACACGTTCTGTATTTAATCCAGTCATATTCATCATACTGACTAGTAAATTCATTCATCTTGGCTGAAAACTTCTCTTGGTATGCTTCTCTCAGTTTCCAGATTTTCACCCGTTCAGGCATTCTTCATTTCATTCTTCTTTTATTTGTTCTCTATTGTTCCTTTAAACATGTCAATCACCACCAGGCTGTGCTGAAGCTGTGACATGAATGTCTTTAAACTCATTCCTGTCTGATGCGCTGATTACAAAAAAAGTTAATCTCATTTTCATTTCCACCTGACCTGAACGTAACCTTTTTCTTCTTCACAAACCATATATTCACAATGGTCATCACTGCCTGCAAACAAAACTCCAACAGACGCTTACCATCACCATTTCTTCTTCCCACTCCAGGAGTGCCTTCAAAGCCACCTGTTTTGCTTGCAATATGACCATTAAAATCACCCCCGATCAGCACATCTCTTTATCCTTTTATTTCCACTTCATTCATCAAGTCATCATTAAGTTTTTCTTTTCAATTCCAAGATTACATTGTAGGGCATAAGCACTGACAGCTCTGAACATCGAATTTTCACCAATCAGCACAACTAAAATCACCCTCCCACTAACTCTTCTGACTTCAAACACATTTTTAATCAAACCCTCCTTCACAAATATCCCTACTCCACGTTGGTTTTCCTCGCCACCTGACAAAAACAATTTGTATCTCATATCTTTTGGTCCAATCATCTTCGCTCCATTTCCTCTCCATTTGGTCTCCTACACACAACAAACATCAACCTTTCTTTTTGCTAATTCAACCGGTACTTCAGTTGCTCTTCCACTCAAACGTCCTACATTCCAGCTTGCAAACCTCAGTCCAAGATGGCCATTAGACTTTATACAGCAGTCATGTGTGAAACATGTTCTCTCATGTCTTTTCGAGGGTCTGTGCCACTTGATTTATCGAGGGAGGACACAGGACCCCACGTCTGCCTGCGGGCTGGCAGATGCCCATTCTTCATTGTTCTCATCATTGCTCTGATTGAAGCATATTACTTTTTTTGGGCGTATGCCATTACTGACGCCAACCAACATTTTAATCCGGGAAGTTGGCACTTTTAGCTAGATGGCCGATGGCTCAAAAAGAGCTCATCCGCCCTCCTGTGTTTAGCCACCATGAGTCTTTTATGGCCTCTCCAGTTGATCTATTTAACCAATAGATGGGACCCTGATAAGTACTACCACTCCAGGTAAGAGTGGACCTGGGGTTAAGGACAATTAAGGGGTGACTCCACACTGCTCAAAACTTCAGAACTCCCGAACTGAAGCCTCGTCACCAGATGCAGTTTTATGTCATACCCAGGGCATAACACGTGTATATATATATATATATATATATATATATATATATATATATATATATATATATATTCTGTCGCACCAAGGATATGCAAGGGACATTGACGGCCAGCCTCCACTACCCCATCCTAAGCCATTTCTCGAAAGACATTTGATTAAATGAGGAAGTAAGACCAGTTAAAGAAAAATAGGCACAACCTGTAAGAGTTTGTTATTCTCTTAATATGTAACTGGTATACATTGTACAGCACAAGTCAATTTATATATAAATTACTTTATAACAATGAACTATTGTACTATTACGCATTACCCTGGACAGCGTACAGTATTGTCATATTTATGTAAAGAACTACTTTATTATATATGCGTACAATGTTGCTTAGCACAATATAATGGTACCAGGAGGTATATTCTATTACCACCATGTAACAAACTATTGTATTATCACCATATAACAAATTATCGCAAAAAGTAACTGTTATATACGATACAATTCTACTGAATGGGTCCTAGAAAAACTTGTTATGGAAATTACTTTTAACCCTGTCTCGAACTGTTGGGAGGTAGATATATCTGATACGTGGTAAGATTGACTGGTTTAAAAGCATCTGATTTTTCAGAAACTGTTGAGGCTCTGACGACGGCGTTAGTAAAAGGTTTTGATCAGGTAGAAAAAATTTTCTCCGCTGGAAAATAAAAATGCTCCCCCCCCCCCAACCAACCTAATTACAGAAAACTTCAACTATTTAAATATACGGTTGTAAAAACGGTTCACAATGAAAAAGTAACAATTAAGCATGAGTAGTAGGATAAGAACAGAAGAACAGTGAGAGCTTCCACAATATTTCAAGAAACAAGCTTAGTTTTGGGGTATACCCAAAAGGTACCGAAACTATAAGTAACAGGTCCATTGGTTACAGAAATATGAACATCGGAAAAATTTGTTACTGCTATCTATATATGTTATCTATACGTAAAATCCATCACAGCTTTTTTATACATAAATTTCTTTGATACAGATACTTAGTCAAAGCTGCAACGAAACGCTAGGTATTACACTAAATTTTACTGAGGTTAGTCTTAAGTGTAAAATGTTAATAATCACAGTGATACATAAGTTCAATTTGGGTTTCAAATTTGAAAGCAAAAGCAAGAACTGAAACAACAAAAAACTGAAAGTAAAACTAATTTTTATTAAAGATATAGTAAGAATTAAAGCTTAAAAGTTTTGATTGAATTTCTAAAAATGTTACCATCACAATTTAGTGAATCAGGTTAATTCCAAACTTCTTGGTTCGACTTGTTGATTACCTTTCAAGCATCAGCAGTAAAAACTACGTACAACTAATAAACCTTCAAAGAATCTTCAATTTTACATTGCAAGTCAATTTTTGACATTAAAAAGGCTCGCAAATATTGTCTGACGTTCTTGGAAGAAAATTTAGAGAAAAGAAGAACTACATTCATGTGTTACCCATAAAGCAGGCAAATTCTTTGTAACTAAAAAACCATGATTGCTCTCTCACCCCAATATCACTACGTACCTATAATACAACAGAGCATTCAAAATGTGTAAGTGTATTAGGTGGGATTAAAGCACAATACATACTGCAAAAGTGGTTTTTTAAAAACCTAAAGTTTAGATGTGGGTACTTTTTGAGGGATTCCCAAAGAGTGAAACTTCCATGATTATCCCAATAATTGAATCAATATGGTCAAAGCACGTCACGTTAAGTGTTAGTGGCAAATTATCTTAGTATGTTGTACTAAAGCTTGCTACATTATCAAAACACAGTTTAAAAATATACAAAAATAAATGAACATAACTGAAACACTTTAAAGTGTTTTTGCTTTTCACGAGCTATTCTATAACAGTAACCGTGTTTCATCAAAAGAGAGTTGTGCAGGGTTAAGGTGTTCAAAACACAAAACCAGGCCACCCTAAGGCAAAGGATTCTTTACAGCCCAGGGAAGCCTTATAATAGAATAAAGTAATTGACGAAGAAAATCAAAATGGATACCATACTGCAAGAGTGGTTTCTTAAATTCCTAAAATTTTGATGTGTATTCTTTTAAAGGGGTTCCCAAAAAGAGAAGCTTCAGTGATCATCCCAATGATTGTATCATTCAGGTCCAAACACGCTACGTTAATTATCTTAGTATGTTGTACTAAAGCTTGCTACATTATCAAAACACAGTTTAGAAATATACAAAAATAAATGATCACAACTGAAACACTTTTAAGTGTTTTTTTCCTTTTCACGAGCTATTCTATAACAGTAACCGTATTTCCTCAAAAAAGCGCTGCGCAAGAAGCGGGAATGTTTGAAACGCAAATCCATGGAATTCTAAGATCAATGACTTTTTTAGGGTTTAAGAAAGATTTATGATACATTAAAAAAAAACTAATGCAAAAAATAAAAATAAATAAATTATATATATCGAATGATTTGGTTGTGACCTGGAAAATATATTAATTTCTTCGCTTATGAAGTGTTCTTCATATCTTAAAAACTCGTCGATCTCAAACAGGTGCGCACTCTACGCTCTAAATTTACTAACATTTTCACCTTTTCTTGGAAATACAGTGTGTACAAAACATAACCGATAACCAGTTCAAAAATATCTGTTCTTTACCATTCCTTTTGGGCAACAACAGCCCATTTTAATGAATAATGCCAGATTTTTCTTCATTTCTGGAGGGAAAAAAATTCCAAACGTTAAATCAATTTACAAAGAACTTAAATGCGTCAATTAAGAAAATACTGCAATGTTTCAATTCATTATTGAAGTTTGACTCAGTACCCGGGCTGAAAGAAGGACATATCTTTAAAATATACAATAATAATAATAATAATAATAATAATAATAATAATAATAATAATTGGCCAGCTAAACTTAGTACTGCCTAGTACTGCTGGAAAGGGACATTGACCCCCCTGCCCTGTGTAGTCAAATTGCCCTGATAATTACACCAGGCACTGACTATTGCTGTCAGCAAGTGGCGTAGCGTCGTAAGACGTATGACCTCTGATCTTAATTGATTGGTGGGGTACACGAACTAGTTTTGCCTGGTAATTATGAATGGGCTAGATCAAACATTCCCGCTCAAACCGCAGACTTGCCAGTCAGTTGCCTGACCTTAACCGGTTGTGCATGTCCCAAAAGGGCTGACACATCATGCATTTCTGTTTAACGGGCGGGAGTAGTGGGGGAGCATCATATCTAGGTGTCGTGAGCGTGGATCTCTTGTTCTGAAGGGCTGAGTACCGAGTTCTTACTTTGTTACTTAGTCCTAAGGTCTTGGGTGAAGCCTCGCTACGGAGACCGTTTTAAGCAGAATGGGTCACCTAAACTGGGAAACCTAAACAGGCCCCAACTGCAAGGTCATGTGCTGCTTTTTTTATGTACATCAATATCGCACACACTTGGGTGTGATGCATGCACCCAATTTACCCTTATAGGGCTGGGAGTCGGATGGGTTTGCTGGGGTTTCTACCCCTGAGTCCCCCATGGGCTCGTATTGCTCCACCACTCAATAATAATAATAATAATAATAATAATAATAATAATAATAATAATAATAATAAATAATAAGTACTGGGTATGGCATTAAAATGTCTACGATTGTGGAGTTTCGACGTGGGAGGATGAGCTTACCCTTTGCCACAACTACCTCCAGATCACCTTTCGGAATGTGTAGTGCCTGTCAGCCTACCCTGTGACCTCAAAATACAGGCTTGCCATCTGGCGGGTTGAGTCTGCCGCATGGGCAGGGGGGCTCTTTACACTTGGGATCGCCCCTTGTGATGGTGTAACGTTAAAACAAAAACACCCAAGAGAAGGAAAACCTGGCTAAAACAACCCCATTTTGTGTATTGGCCAGGTCATTCCAACACACCCTGGATGAGTTTATCCCAGCGACATGCCTGGATTGTGACTCAGGCAAAGAACAAACAGTAGAGTACTGGCTCTTCAGTTGCCCAAGAACATCAGCGGCAAAACGTGAAATTTTCTACGAAAAGGAGGAGAACGGACTGGAGATTCTGACGAAGCACCCTGCCAAGTCGATCGCCCTGGCAGGGAGGACGCTCACTGGGATCGGATGAATCCCTCATCCGACCGGTACACACAAACACTGCACAACAACAATTATTTTTTTTAACTTCACATGATTTTATTTCTAAATTAACGATCTTGAAAATTTACAATGAAATTGATCTACTCAATACAGGTTGCAACACAACCAAGCTGTCACTGGATCCAGAGGACTGGAAATATCACAACGAAGCCTAGTTGTGGTACATCCTCTATAGTGATACTCTCCATTTGGGCATATCACTTGGAGATGATGAATCAGCTGGTTACCAAATTAATAATTCTGGGTTTGTCCATTCTTTGTTTCTCATACAGAAAATAAAGTATTATGTCCGTATACAAACGTTTATTGATCTTTTGATGATAAATTTAACAGTTTCGTCATTGAGAAAGAGAGACTTTAGATTTGAAACAATGTAGCTATCTTTCCCAAACACAACTAGAGTTCCGAGGCTCATGTTTACATAATACACCCTAAATCCTCTTGGAAATCGGATAATAGCTGTTCGTAGCGTTGATTTTTACGGTCGAAGTTACTTTCTGTGTTGGTTTTAACCCCAGCTGTAAGCTCTAAAATTAGTAACCTGTCACCTTTCACTATAACATGATCTGGACTTTGGGCCTGACCTGTTATTATAGACCGATTGGGATGACTGTCAATTTCAACATACGCTTGTAAACCTTGAGACGTAACGGTTTTAAAAATGTGGAGGACTGAGTTGTGTCTCCAGTTGTATCTAACCGCGTCTAATGCAGATTGACATCCACAGATGACGTGCCCAAGGGTTTCTTGACGATCACAAAATCTGCAGGTGGAATCGTTGGTTATTCCCCACTTGACTCCATTAGTAGCATTTGCAAACATAGTGTTTAGGTAACGGACGACAAAACGGAAGACGTTCCTTGGGACGTGGCTAATGACGTTGGACCATTGATTGATGAACTTAATGCTGGCATACTTCCATATAGATTTAATCACTAAACATTGTGTGGTCAAGTCATTCATTGTGTGGCGCTCGTCCGACGGACTAATCTGCTTCAAAGCTTCACGAGTTTTGTTGAATTGATCATATTGAACATTTATCGTAGCTGTGGATTTGCGGATTTTACGAATATTCTCATTATGGGAACTGGAAATTTGGTTTTTAAATGTTACCTGGCGCTGAATATGCTAGTATATGGAAATACCAGCCGAAGACCAAATTTTCGTTTTGATTGGGTGATGACACACAGGGTACCATTGATGGGTATTCCGAGCCATAGTCTGATGTACCTGGATACGAGATTGTCGATGTTGTTCTTAACCCACGTGTTTGAAATTTTGGAGACTGACAGGTGTCAGCCGATTTCCGATAATGTCTACTGCTGGTACAGGTTCATCTTGTTTTTCGGATGAAGTGGTAGTCGATCGATGATTTCGAGATGTTCAGTCACGATTTTTGTTCTTTCATTTTTGTGCATTTCATCCATCATTTTAAGGTCAAAGTGTCGACCCATATAGGTAAAGTGATGATCAATGTCGACTTGTGGTACAAGCTTGCTGTCTAAAACTGACAATGTACTCTTTTTACAGATACCGAATGCGTAACATTTTGACGGTTTTATTGTCATACCTGACTATTTACACCATTTTCTGAAGAAGTTCAGAAGAATTTGGTTTTCTCCTCCCAGTGAGGTAACTGCAACTGCATACATACATACATCTGCACATTGGAAACAATTACGTGGAAGGAATCCTTTGATGGCACAGTAACCAAAGTTGTTTATTTATCGTCCTTGATACACTGTAACAAGGTATTGACGATTAAATTGAAGATTAAAGGAGACTGAATCCCCTTGCTGAACACCTTTTTAAGCCGGAATGTATTTGGTGCAGTAATCGTTCGTAATAATGGATAAACGAGTCACTATACAATGTTTGTACAACATTATTAATTTCGTCAGGTATGTGATGATAGCGTAAAACAGTGTGAATCAACGAATGGTGGACTTCACCGAACACATTTTTGAGATCGATTAACATTACTGTCAAGCTTTTTGGAACTTTCTGGAGTGATTGATTGTATGACTCATTTCTGCAATGTGCTCGAATGTCCCACTATAAACAGGAGTAAAGCCCTTTTGGTAACGACTTTCGGTGTATCGATTATTGATCAAGAAGGTAAACATTCTATGTAAATATTTTCAAATTTACAGGTCCCAAGGCTATTTGTCGAAAGTTTTTGGGCAAGCTGGGATCACCTTTTATGTGGATCAGGCTGGTGGCTGCTTTTGACTATGGTGCTGGGAGAGTGTTCGGAACATATTTCCATGATGAAAGTTCCTAGATACGGGCACCGTCTGAAGCCTATAATGGATATCTGATCCAGCGGACAGGAGGAGCCAGACGGCTTCATACGCTTGATTATTCGAGTGATTTCTCTATAGGATGGTGGAGATAGATCGAATGGAACAGTCGGATCGTCCAGTTTGGGTATTCAATGAAGAATTACGAAAACTATTGCACGATTTAAACACTTTAAGCCGTTCGTAAAATACGCGGGACACTGTGTTGCGTTGAATGATGGTAAAACGGATGTTCCGAGAACAAATACTTTCTTGGCATAGCCCCAAAAGTTTTTGTTGATTTCCTCGTCGTTGTCAGTAGCAATGGTATTGTCTATTGCCTTCTTGTTTATTTTCTTTATAATTTGCTTTGCAACATATTTGATGGTATTGATATTTTGCGCTATTAGATTTTAATTTTTTGAGTTCTTTTTTCAATTCATTTTTAGAGAAATGTTTGTATTTCTCCTTTAATGCTATCTCCTCCTCGGTGATGTCTTTTTGATAACCATAATTGTCACAGAAATAATCATACACAACGGAGTTCATTAATCTCATTTCTTCACTCAAATTATCTTTTATATCGACTTTGGACAATTCAGAGTGAAAATAAGCATTAGCTAATCGCCAATCCTCTGGAGATTTTGGTAATTTCATGCCTTCTTTCAGTGATGGAAATTCGGCATTCGTCATTCGAACATCGTCATTATCGTTATTGTTTTCTGCAACGAATTGTTCAGTTCATGTTGTTCATTGATGGCACCAATCTCATTATCTACAATGTTATCGTCGTTTAGAGATTTAATTGATCCATATGATCTCTGATGAGCTTTGAGACCACGAAGTCCTTTACAAATTCTACCACAAATACACTTGGGAGAATCATTATTAGCCATGTCATTACGATTTAAATTAACTTCAACATTCAAGACATTTTCGTTTCCATGGTTACCTTCGTTTCTGTGACGATTAAGCTTCTCTTTACATCGCCAACTGTGTCTGTTAAGAATTCCATAATCTTTACGACAAAAACTGCAAATCGTAAATATAGCAAATAAACCCAAAATTGTAATATTATTCATCGTGGTTTTTGTTCCTTATGCTTTTCTTCAACAAATAAAAAATAAATCTGACAGCTGATAACAAACAATTAAAATTTCATCCCTACACTTTTTGCTTGGAAGAGCACGTCTGTCTTCCTCGCAAGCTGACCTGCCTGCAGTATATTGGTGTTGATACTGATACTTATAATAATATAATAATAAAAAAATTAATAATAGTAATAGTAATAATAATAATAATAATAATAATCCTAATAATGATCTTAATTGATTGGTGGGGTACACGAACTAGTTTTGTCTGGTAATTATGAATAGGCTAGATCAAACATTCCCGCTCAAACCGCAGACTTGCCAGTCAGTTGCCTGACCTTAACCGGTTGTGCATGTCTCGAAAGGCCTGA
>RDPX01000179.1:727266-743785 GCA_003991215.1 Morbakka virulenta | reverse complement strand
CATTTCTGTTTAACGGGCGGGAGTAGCGGGGGAGCATCATATCTAGGTGTCATGAGCGTGGATCTCTTGTTCTGAAGGGCTCGGTACGGAGTTCTTACTTTGTTACTTAGTCATAAGGTCTTGGGTGAAGCCTCGCCACGGAGACCGTTTTAAGCGGAATTGGTCGCCTAAACTGGGATACCTAAACAGGCCCCACCTGCAAGGTCATGTGCTGTATTTTTATTACCATCAATTTATCACACACTTGGGTGTGATAAATGCACCCAGCTTAGCCTTATAGGGCTGGGAGTCGGATGGGTTTGCTGGGGATTCTATCCCTGAGTCCCCCGTGGGCTCGTATTGCTCAACCACTCAATAATAATAATAATAATAATAATAATAATAATAATAATAATGAATGCGGGTTTTTCACCCATCCACCAATAGATGGTGTGTAACCACTCGATAATAATAAAAATAATAATAATAATAAACTTCTTCCTTGGCATCAACACCATTAGAGCGTTAGATCCAGACGGAGTTTACAAATATCTAGGCGCAAACGAAGGTGACGGCATGAACCATGCCACCATGAAAGAGAAGATCCGTAAAGAATAGTATAGACGCATGAGAATGGTGCTTAAAACCGAGTTAAATGCAAAGAATACGCTTGTGATTCCTGTCGTCCAGTATAGTTATAACATCATTAATTGGAACATGCTTGATTTGCAAAATATGGATGTTAAAACCAGAAAATTACCTGCAGCAAACAACATGTTACACCCGAGAGCAGGCGTTAGCCGCCTGTACTTGCCATGACGACAGGGGAAACAGTGTTGATTCAACTAGAGCTGTCCTATAAAACCACCACCATATGCATGGATATATATTTGGACTCTGTTAATGATTGAGTGTTACAGCTTTACAAATAGAATGCAGCTCAATCTGCATTCTATTTGTAAAGAAGCTGGAAAGTTTGCCAATGACTTTGAAATCGATCACCGAGAGCATGTCGAACAAAACATTCCAGCAACAAAAGCTGCAAAAACTGTAAAACAGAAGGCGAAAAAAGATCGGAAAACAACAGCTTGCTGATAAATGGAGCCAGAAAACTCTGCACGGTCAGTATGTTCTTCGAAGTCGCAACGCTGATGTTAACCAAAATGCTACCCATCAGTGGCTCCGAAATTCAAGTCTGAAGGCAGAGACTGGAGGGTTCATAATCGCAGCTCAAGACCAAAGCCTTTTTACGAGAAACTACCAGGCACACATACAAGGATCACCTCGTCTCCGGGTGCCCTGTACTTACCCCTAGCCAGTACGTGAAGCGGCATGACCGTGTGGGACTACATATTCATTGGGGAATATGTCGGTACTATCAGATACCCGTACCTCCAAATTGGTATGAATATAAACCTTCACCAGTCATCAACTCAGAGGATGTTACAATTCTTTGGGATTTCCCGGTTAACACAGATAGGACTATCCAAGCCAACAGATCCGACATAGTAATTAAAGATCGAAAATCAAAAACATGTACCTTGATAGGTATGAGTATACCAACTGACAGAAACATTGCCGTGAAAGAGTTTAACAAACTTAGCAAGTATAAGGACTTAAAAATCGAAATTTAAAGAATGTGGAAACTTGAAACCACAACAACCCAAGTGATAGTAGGTGCATTAGGGTTGATCAAAAAAGGCATACAGAATATTTAAACAAAATACCCGGGGAACCACAGCTTCAAGAAATTCAAAAATAAATCTTTAACTGTTCTTTCCAGACAATTTTATACTTTCTTTTTATACGAACTTTTAAATTAAAATTTTTTAATACTCTTTTAACATATAATTCTATACTGATTTTGTACTGAATTCGCCGTTTCGATAATTTTGATGATAGTGTCTTGTATCCTTATATGTGCGTAGCTTGTATTATTTAGTATTTATTGTTTGTAAAAACTTCTCTTAAAACCTTTGTTTGCCCAAGGTCACTGGGAGTGACCCAGTGAACAATTGCATCAAACAGCTAACTTTATGAAAATGCTTAATAATAACAACAACAATAATAATAATAATAATAATAATAATAATAATAATAATAATAATAATTATTATTATTATTATTATTATTATAGATATACATGGTAGTCTCACTATAGCACCACCACGAAACACTATTACATATATCTATAACCCATCTATCTCACGCTTTTTTACATCAGCTCCCTGTTTCTATGTATGTAAAATGCTTCTACGTCTCCTTTATCTCATTCATTTTGTAATGTAAGCCCCAGACCTACAAGTGTATTTTTTGAACTCTTATCGGAAGTATCGTTTATTTGATACACACCAATCTGATAAAAACAATTTATTTCATCATTTAGTATTTCACCCAGGGGAAAAGATCTAATCATATTACTTTACTGTTACTTGTGGTCTGATGGCATCCTTTTTCGCTTAATCTATATAAACATCTCTAACGTCTGTCTGGCCCTAGGTAGGGGTGATACAGGTGTGGTAGGTGTGATACGGCCGCGGTAATGGACGTGAATGGTGTGGCTAAAAGAAGGCTAATCCCTTGGCGTAAAAAATAGCGTGCAATAGATTCTTGCGAGCTGCAGCGAGCTCCGACATCATTAATGGAAATTCAATTCTACAAAGCTATTGCATAAGTAGTCTTCTTTTGTTTCCAGTAAAGCCTAGAACTTTCAATACCTTTATGCTGCGTCCTGAGATTTATTTCCAAAAATTTTAGCGTGTTCCTTAAAATACTAAAAAAATTTAAAACTTCAAAACTGGCCATTTACAAATTTCTCAGAACTTATGACAAAAATTTAAACCTTCACAATAAAAAACAAGAAACACTTCAGAATGGTTGAACAGAACGACTAAAAGAAGCTTATCTGTACTGTTTAGAATATACTGTTAAAAAACTCTGTATTCATTGGCTTGGGGTTGACGGTTACCCCTACCAAGTTCCACTTGTAATACTCGTCCGGATACAAATGAGTGTCATATACATAGCATTGCAAGGTGCGGAGGAAATGGAAGAATTAAAAATTACGGCGATTTGGAAGGAATACGAATCACAGCCATTAACTGCAAGCACTTCAAGGAAGTCAGTAATTACCTAACTCCAACTAGTTCAGTCCAAAACAATCCTCTCATACGCAAAATCAAGAAAGTGGCAAAGAGAAAATGCAACAAGAGCGTTTTCAATTGGGTTAATTTCAAAATATTATCAGTTTAAATTTTCCCATGTGGTCTACTCTTTACATTTGAAAATAACTTTGTCACTTGATAATACTACCTCCAACTAAATGTTGATTTGTATAAAAGTAATCAAAATCCAAACAGAGAATAAAGGTTTTAAGAATATAAGCAGTTGACCCTCCCTTCATCTATAAAAAATCAAACACAACAAAGCAAAACCAACAAGGAAAAATCATCATTTTTGATAAATACCTTGTTCGGTGCCTTTTTCATTGCTTGCCTGTGTTGTTTATGACTAAGTAATTCGCGTTGTTGATCTTCTAGAAGTTTCTGCTTGTGTCGAAAATCTTCCAAGTCTTTGAGAGTTCTTTTAAGTATTCTGTGAATAATGATAGTACACTATTAAACACTGCTTTTGTACTTGCTTCGTTCTGAATAAGAGTTAAACATTCCAATCAAATCATGAAGAAAAGGTAACATACACACACAAACACATAAAACTAAGTTAAAAAAACTACAAAGACATTTTTGTAAAGTCAAGCTCAATTTTTTTCGGGCTACAAACAGGCTCTACTTTGTTTACACACACACATATACACAAACACACATACACACACACAAATATATATATATATATATATATATATATAACGCTCCCTTACGAAAGTTTGGTTGAGCACTCTATCTGAGATGGGAACCTGTTGTTACCGTAATGCAATGCTCACTGCGCATGCGTAGTTTGAGCACTCTGGCAGGTCCCACAATAACTCTTTAACCTGTGTTTGCTCCGGCAACATGACCAGAGAGTTATTTCTCAGAAGCTCTGTGCTGCACTTATGAGCCCACAAAGGGCTCATAAGTACTGATGGAATAATAGGTAATTTCATTTATGAGGTTTAACTAGCCATGGTCCTAGGAACAATATTCATTAAATTGTTACCAATAAAAACCAAACAAATGATCTATGCCATAAATCCTTGATAATTGGGTGGAGTCAGATGTAAAACATCCTAGGTCTTTGGCTTGATTTTGAGCAGGGAACTGTTCATCCATGGATTTTAGGTATAGTAGCAGAAGACTAAAGCTTCTTTACTTTTAGCACAGTTTATTGGGCATATAAAAAACTAATAGAATGTAATAATAAAGCCCAAATTGGATCTTGTTGTTTGTTAACAGCAGATACAAACATCTGGATGGCAGAGTCAACTCGGAATGACGTTACTTAAAATGTTACAGAATGTTACAGAACGATGTACATTACATACACATATAAACAATATCTAATTGGTATAACAAACAAGGTTTTTTATCCTCTTTTTTGTATTAAATTGGCCAATGCCCTTGGGTATTGGCCTTCTCAGTACACCAAAATCTCATTTGTATATGTATGTATGTATGTATATATATATATACTACTTACTCTGGAAACTAAGATAAAAGCTGCAACTGAACAGTAACAAAATCAACGACAGTTAAAAAACATTGTTGCGCACAAAATGAAAAAGTAATTCACTCTACTCTCCAGGCTGATTGACAATGGGATGAATATTGGAAAAACTGGTCTTCCTTGGTCATTAAAATCGTTCTTCAAAAATTTTCTCACACCATCAAACTTGTATGCAGAAAACTGAGCCTTTTTCCCTTAAATTACTAAAATTCACCTTGAAATATTTCATTTCAGCTTCAAAATGCTTATGCTATTCACTCAAGTACATGCAACATTTAATTATTCTAAGCAAAAAATCACAAATAAATGTGAATACAAGATCAAATGTTTCCTGACAGGAAAATAGAGGTGATCCTGAAAAATCTGTACTTCCGGTTTCCCAGTTGGATACTTGTTTGTTCTGGAAAAAAAAAAGAGTGCTGACCACAGCCTCTCCGGAGTAGCCTCAGGTAAGGAGGAGTCGACCACATTGGGGTTTTTTTTCTGTCCCAGCGGGAGCATGGAGAAGGACAAAGAACTTATGATGGAAAGCGTCATGGTCTCTTTAGAAAATGCCAAGAAAAAAAATTTGTCGCCTTTGGCAGTGCAAGCCTTAGAGAATCAATACGTAAGGTTACAATCAGGTGAGTCTTCGACCAGAAGAAAACTAAATTATTCAAATATTGTTAAAGCTAAACCAAACAATGACAGTATTAAATATCGGGGGGTAACATGCAGGTTGCCCACAAATTTATCGTCAAATGTTATTTTGAATTCTTTAATTAAAACTGTGGGAATAAATGGTATTACAGAGGCTGTTCCCCATCCCAACGGACAGTGGAACATTGTTTTGTCTACTAGAGAGCTAGTAGAAAAAATAACAGAGAATGGATTGTGTATCCAGAACATTAAGTATAATGTCAGGCCTGTCATTGATGATACGGTACTTTTAACTCTTCCGGGGGTACACCCCGACACCACCGATGAACAAATATGTTCTGTTCTAGAAGGGCATGGGGAAATTAAAAGGTATTGGAGGGGGACTTTCCCGGAATTCCCAGGTATAAAAGATGGGAGACGCCTAATAAAAATAATACCCACGGGCGAGCTGCCCTTTTTTATCCGGGTGGGTGGACAGAGGTTGGTTGTCTGCTATCGTGGACGGCCAACAGTCTGCTTTCATTGCGAAACGGCTGGCCACCGTATAAGTGATTGCCCAGTTCGTTTCCCAAAACCTCAGGATGAAGAGACGAGGGTTTGCACTGTCACAGGCGACAACGAAAATGAAGCAACTACGGAACCCAAAGAAGACACTGAGGCCAAAGAGCCCCAAAAAGTGAAAACTGTTGGGAAACGATCAAGGAGGGAAAATGGCACTCCCTTAAAGCCCAAAAAAAAAGAAAAATCAAGTAAAGAAGAGAAAAAGGAAGACAGCAAGGGAGATGAAGAAGAAGAAGATTCGAAAGAAGAATTTATAACAGGTATCGATATTGAAGAACTTTTATTTATAGATGAAAAAGAACATGAAAAAGACTCGTCATCAGAACAACACCCACCTGGCGATTA
The DNA here is from genome assembly GCA_003991215.1 of Morbakka virulenta. Lineage (NCBI taxonomy): Eukaryota > Metazoa > Cnidaria > Cubozoa > Carybdeida > Carukiidae > Morbakka > Morbakka virulenta. The sequence goes on along the minus strand of RDPX01000179.1, from coordinate 737,599 downwards.
ATAATTCATTAAGCCAAGTTTATCAGCAAAGGTCCATTGCATTACAGTAAATGTTAATGGCCTTACTAACCCAAATAAACAAGGCCAAGTAGCCCAGTTTCTAAAATGTTTAAATGCTGACATCATATGTCTACAAGATATTCGCATTACCAAAGGCACCAAAAATCCCTGTGGACACTTTTGGGATGGTCAGGCATATGTTTCCCTGACACCTAATCACAGAGTGGGAGGCATTGCAATTCTACTTAATAAAAAATTACAACACACTGCCAAAACAATCTACCGTGATGCCAATGGACGTTTGCTGATGCTAGAGGTTAATTTAGGTGAGAGTGTATTTTTGATTACAAGCGTGTACGCGCCATCCGGAAGTAGGGTGTTTAAGGATAGGCAATTTTTTTTCAATTCGGTAAGAGAAAGGGTAAACGAATATTTAGATAAAAAAAAAGAAGGCAAAGATCCCAAGATTATCCTCATGGGAGACTTTAATTGTGTTCTAGATCGTGGGATGGACAGAAGTCTTTACTCCGACAAACACGAAAAACCAGAAAAAGAGCTCTTAAAATTGCTCTCTACTCATGACATGTCAGATGTGTGGCGCAATTTACACCCAAACAAAAAGGCGTACACCTTTGAATCAACACATAAAACTTTTAGTCGGTTAGATCGGGTATATATTAATAAAAGTTGCCTTGACTCAATCAGCAACTGTACCATTATCCCTTTTCCTTATTCGGATCATGATGTGGTGTCCACATCCATCCTTTTGCAGGAAATTACACATGGTCGAGATTTTTGGCGCATGGACAATGCTATTCTACATAACGTAGATTACTGTGCTATAATGGAAATTTTATGGCAAAATTGGCAAAAGAAAAAACAATCCTTCCAAACTCTACTAGAATGGTGGGATGCAGGTAAAACCCTAATGAAAGACTATTTCAAAATCGTTCAAAAACACTCAAGTAAACGTAATCGTCAACATAGGTCAAAGGTCTGCAAACAGCTTAGAAATATAGTTAGAAAGGTACAAACAAACCCACAGCCTAAATTCTTCGAATTAAAAAAATCCCTAGAGGGTGAACTTGTAAGGCTTGACAATGAAGAGGCTGAAAAGAAACGTCTCCGCCTTCAATCACAATGGTCAGAAAATGGCGAAAAAAGTAGTAAATTCTTTTGCAATTTAGAGAAATCGAGGAAAGCACAAAAAACAATGAGATCAGTTAAAACAAGACAGGGAAACTATGTTAACAGCCAGGTAGAAATTATTGATGAAGTTGCCTCCTTTTACAAAACATTATATACAAACGAAGATGTTGATTCAGATAACCAAAAACAGCTTCTTGACCTGATAACAAAAAAAATCCCAAAGAATGACTATGAAAAGTTAGAGAGTCCCTTTACTATTAAAGAAATCACTGACGCCCTAAATGAAATGTCAAACGATAAGAGCCCAGGTCCTGATGGACTCACGGCAGAATTTTACAAATCCTTTTGGAACATTTTGTCAAGTGATTTTTTAGAAGTAATTCAACAAGTTTTTGAATTCAAATCACTTACTCAGTCTCAACAACTTGCAATCATCTCCTCTCTTTTTAAAGCAGGAGAGAGAGAAGACTTAGCCAATTGGAGACCTATAAGTCTCCTAAATGTAGATTATAAAATAATAACTAAATGTTTAGCAAATCGACTGAAAATTACACTGCCAAGTATTATCTCTGACAGCCAAACGTGCTCTGTCAATGGAAGAACAATATTCCACAGTCTCTCATTACTTCGAGATTTAATTGACATCTCAGAGCTAGAAAATCTACCAACCTGTTTATTATCGATAGACCAAATGAAGGCCTTTGATAGGGTCAATAGGGAATACTTAGATAAATGCCTAGAAAAGTTTGGCTTTGGTCCAAACTATCGATCGTGGATCAGCATTGTCTATGCGTGCACAAAAAGTCAAGTGGTGGTAAATGGCTACTTGTCAACCCCTTTCCTTTTAGAGAGAGGTCTACGTCAAGGCTGCCCTTTATCACCACTCCTCTACACCATAGTAGCTGAGCCTTTAGCTCTCTTAATCAACAACAATCCCCAAATTAAAGGAATAAGGGCAAATGGCACAGAAATTAAGTTATCCCAATACGCTGATGATACTACCTTAACAATATTTTCCCAATCACTGCCATATGCGTGGCAGTCGCTTTCAATTTATCAAAAAGCAACTGGGGCAAAAATCAATACGAAAAAATCCCAAGGACTATTCCTAGGGGCAAATCAACTTAGAACAGACTCACCTCTGAACCTTAAATGGAGCAATAATTGCATGAAAATACTTGGAATATTTCTTGGTCCTTATACCAACAATGAGAACTGGACCCCTATTATTTACAAAATTACCAACCTCCTTAACATGTGGTCTCGTCGAGACTTATCACTGCAAGGCAAGGCAACAGTCCTTAACTCTTTGGCTGCATCAACTCTTTGGTATGTTGGTTCCATCTTTCCAATACCACCAAACGTTATAAAAGAATGCACGCGATTGTTCAAAAGTTTCTTTTGGTCCAATAAAAAAGCGCGTGTAAATCAAAAGAAAATTAGTCTACCCCAAAATATGGGCGGTTGGGGCTTCCCAGACCTAGAGCTAAAGTCAAAATCACTCCTCTTATCCTGGGTTGCAAAGTTTACCGACCACAACTTACATGGGCCCTGGAAAGAGACAGCCCTTCATATTTTAAACAAATATAAAACCTCCAATCTGGGCTTTAACCTTTTCCGTTGTAACATTAAAGACTATTACGCTAAACAATTGTCCTGCTTTTTCTCTTCCCTTTTGAGAGAATGGGAACGGTCTTTCAGGCCAAAGCAAATTTACTCCAATACAATTGAAAGCATTCTGCAAGAACCCTTATTTGAAAACCCCAAAATCAGGAATAAAGGTGCACTTTTTAGTAACGAAAAATGGTCAACATATTTCGTTACTACAGTGCGAGATTTAACGTATGAAGTCATACCTGGCTTCTTGCCAGATTCTGCAATCCAAGAATTGGTAAGAGATTCATCAAAAAAGCCAATTTATTTCTTTAACAAAATAAAGGAAGCACTTCCAGATGAATGGCAAATAAAAGTAAACAATGAAACTCCAAATATTAGGAAATAAAAAAGTAACCAAATTCTATTAATAAAACAATAACCAACCAACTTATGTAACAAAACTGACTTCGAAGAAAATTTACCTACACTTGTTACTAGAAAGGCAGAACCCCCATGAAATTCATGAAAATTGGTCTCAATATCTTTTTGAAATAAATCTTTCTAAATTTTTCAGATTCCTAAAAAAATCGGCTGCCAATAGACAAGCAAAAACGCTACATTGGAAAATTTTGCATGAAGCTCTCCCCCTAAACCGAACTCTCTTTTTAGCCAAATTAGTCAAATCTAAACTCTGTACTTTGTGCGGAAAGAAAGAAGAAACAGCTGAACACCTGTTCGTCCATTGTACAGAAGTTAAAAAGATCTGGAAATTTGTATCCCACTTGACTTTTCTCCGAACGAAAACTATTTTGCCTAGCAATTTCCCTGTACTAGGGTCTTTCTCTAGCCACCAATATGTTACTGACAAATTTATTAATATTTTACATGAAGAAAGCCTTGTGTCCATTTGGGCAAGCCGAGGAATAAAGTTAACAAGCAACAAATGTGTTTCACCTAAAAGAATTTTGATCAACAAATTAAAACAAAAAGCAAGAAATATTTTCTCCCTTTATAAAAGTAATAAAAATCTTGATTCCCTCCAAAGTCATAATTGGTTGTCACAAATAGCCAAAATACAGGAAGGAAAGTTAGTTTATAATTTTTAGATACTTACAATTTTATGTATTAGCTTCTTAATTAAAATTTAGACATGTAAATTGATTTTTATTAATAGAATTACAAATGTAATTAGGTAATTAGCTGCATTTATTCATATGTAATTAATTTCTTTTTTTAACCTTTTTTTTTAACCTTTTGAACTTTTTTGAACTTTTTAACATGTATATATTTATTTTGAGAAGGCTGCTGGCACAGGCCAGGGTCTAATAAAAAAAAATATTAAAAAAAACAAAACAAAAAAAAGACAAAGGGCGAAACAGTACTGTCTGCAGATTGAGTATATATATATATATATATATATACATATATACACATATATATACACATATACATATATATATATACGATTATTATCGATAGAATTTTTCGAGTGAGTGCAAATTACAGTTTCTCTCTCTCTCTCCATTAATGTTGATGCCGATCTCAATGTTCATCCTCTTGAAAATCTCCTCTACTGCTGACGTAAACATAACTGGCGATAATGTATCACCCGGACGAACTCCTTTTATAATGTTGATATTTCCACTTAGAGATTCTATACTACTTTGTGCTGTGCCTTCTTTGTAGATTTCTTTCGGGATGTTAATATATTACCCCTGAGCTCCGTTTCATCTTAGAGCTTCGAACAATATGTTGGATGGAATCAAATGCTTTTCATGAAGAGTGGTATTCTGTTCTGACTGTTCTTCTCTAGTACTTGCGAAACAGCTTGTAGGTGGTCAATGGTGGAGTGACCTTTGCGATAGGCCTGGTGATAGTTCTGGAGCCTGGTGCTGGTCTAGGGTGGTGCTAAGTCTGTTTTTTAGGATCTTCATAAACCGCTTGTAGATATGCGAAAGGAGGCTGATTGGTCTGCAGCTTGCAAGATCTTTCTTGTCACCCTTCTTGGAGATCAACGTGATGGTGGCATTCTTCCACTTTTCAGGCACTTTGGACTTTCCGGTTTTCACCAGTTTGCTTCTTTCCAATCTTGTATTAAACTCGATGCTACTGCAAACCATTCTATGGTCGTTTCCAACGTTCATTCTGAATGGTATCATCGTTTTTTTTTAAATTTATAATGCTCATTAATAAATTAATAATCAATGTCGTTCTTCACAAATTCATTGGCACTTTTTCATGTCCATTTTTTGGTCTTTCTTTTCTGGGTGCTCTCAGTTCTCAGATTTTTGGACGATGCCAATTGCACTAGTCTTGTTTCTCTTTTGTTTCGATCTCCAAAGCCAACGAATCCAACTGTTTCTCCGTCACCCATCTGCTGTTGTCTAGCCAAAGCATTGAAGTGACCCATGATCATCTTACAGTGACTCTTGTTCTTTTTCATCATTCCAGCAACGTCAGCGTATAGCTCTTCAACCTCTTTGTCATCGTTCTTCGCTGTGGGCGCATACACTTGGGAGTAATTGATGATGGTAATTGGTATTTATTCTTAGTGTAAGTGATGCCATTCTATCACTTGTTCCTTCATATTCCAGTACACGGTCCTTAATATTCTTGTTAATATTCTTGTTTACCAAGAAACCAACTCCCCGAATGGACTCCGTTCCTTCTCTTGTGTACACTACATATCATCTTTGCAGTCCCTCAAGTTGTTCGTCTTTCCGTTTTGTCTCTGCTATTCCGATAATGTCCAATTGAAATTCCCTTTTCAAATTAATGTTCTAATTCTTCTTTCTTCTCGTTATGATGTGGAGTGAAGCACAACTCGCCTTGCTGGTTCACTGCGTGTTGGGGAGAGAACAAGGAGAGTGCTTGCCGTATAATGTTGGCAGACACAGAGGTACTGTCACTAAGGGAGTAGTAATCGACGTCAGCCTCCCACGATGTCTCTTCCAGACGGTGGTGGGGAGGTGTCGTCTTACTTCTCTTTCAGCTGCAACCGGATCCTACAATCCCACTACCCATCAAAAAAATAACATTACCAGCAATTATATCCATATATCATTTGTCTACTAGTCTGCCTCGTTTACAAATTGCTTTAGTACTTCTATCTTACCCAAAGGGCATTCCAATATCGTTGCTAGACGATTCCGTTATTTGTCCTAATGCTTCATACTTATCATAACTGGAAAAATATTTTGGTCATTCAAAGAGGAGGCGTACGATTGAGTTGTCCTCAACCCTATAACCATAATCAGTGCGGTTAAGCTCTGTGGAGAGTACGATAACAGAAAAGCAACAAATGTTTTCGGGTAAGAAATCCCTTTAAAGATAACACAACTGATATTTACAAGGCTTAAATGTGAACAGCTATTTTGATGAGACGGCAAAAAAGTAGTTCTGTAAAGAGTCACTGTTTAATTGCGAATAAGTTGCTTGGGCGAAGATGGGTTTTTGGCAAGAGGCAAATATTATAATTTCAAATAACCATTTCGGGATTTTTTTTGGCCTCTGATCTCTTTGAGCTATTTTTTATCAATGATCAGAACATTATCTGTATCACACGTAGGTCTGTCCGCATATCTTAGCCATACGTTGGTGGCACTAGTATGTTGTCAAGGCGACGATAAAAGCAGGGCACTGAAAATTATTTTTCAAACATTTAAGAAGATCGCGGAGCTATTTTAAATAAGTAATGTTGACTACCGTGTATTTGGTTATTATGTAGGAAGGGTTTCTACAGAAGATCTGTAAAACGTCTTACGAGACGTATTGTAGCTTTTTAATGTTATTACAGGGTATTTTGAAGCTGTATATATTGCTACAGCAAACGTAAAAGCAAACCTAATACCACAGAAAAAATTCAAAACCTGGCCCTTAAAAAATTGCAGAAGTGCTTACTTGTGTTGCTGCTCGAGGCTATTATCTAGTTTAGTTTCACATCTTGCGGCATGCCGTCTTGCAGTAGCGGCCTCAAATCCCGGATGAAGATCTTCAACATATTTATAACACAATTCTGCCAAATCATATTGCCAAAGACTCTAAAAGTATGAAATGATATAAGAAATTTTAGTTGGAGGGCCACTTAGAATGACAAAATGATACAAAGAGGCGTATTAAAAATGACATTGTCATACAAACTGATACAACAATGCTGGGAACAATAGAGGAATCAAATATGTCCCAATTTGGACGAGAAACATTTTTTACTAATAAACACTCCACACCTGTTTTTACCTCTTTCTTGGGTACCCAAGAGCTTTTACGTACACTTTCCACACCTTTGCATCAATTTTTCAAACCCTTTTCCTAATCTACTTCGTTTACAAAAAAAACAAGGTGTCGGGGTTTAGCTAAATGTTTGCTGGAAGTAGTACTGACTGAATCAGATAGGGTGCACATTTAGAAGTGAAAGGAAGTAGAGGGTAAGGTCGACCGCTTTTTTTAGCGGTCGACCCTGCCCTCTGCTTCCTTTTATTTCTGAATTTATTTTTTTAGGTATACAATTCAATATATTATATAATTCGATATATAATATAGTTCATTTATAATATAATTCAAGAAGATATTAGAAACTCGGTTAAAATCCGTAAATGCAGGTAATAGAGATGCATGGTTTAGGAGTTTGTGGTAAATCCATAATAGTAGAAAAACAAGGCATATCAACTGACGAGTAGTAATAGTTGTTGTTTTTGTTGTTGAAAGAAAAACTGCCTGAAAAAGGAAAAAATGCACTGTGGCGGTCTGTGCAACAGGGAGCCGGGGCATCAAATAAACATCGGAAGTAGGAGCTATCTCTTAAATTTCTTTATCAAAACGAAAAACTTCAAGAAAGCAAGGTCTCATACTTAATCTTACCTGGAGTGGTCTGCAATCACCAATCTGTTGGCCGCTATTGGGGTTTGCATCGTTAATACCCAGGGCGTGAAAACCCAGTTCAAATGAGGGGAACTGATCAAACACTATTAAGTAACGTATTGTATTTGGTTTTTTTAAATAACGTAAACGCCCAAACCTTTCTTTTTGTTTATTAGAAGGTACATAATATTGTCCAAATATGAATTTTACCACGATCCACCTAACTTTGGATCACATCAGTAGGAAATTAACCTTAAATACGTAGAAGCCCGAATCACCTCACCCAAGCATCCCATTACAATATTGACAGTTGGTGTCTCGTTAGCGCTGATAAATGATTCAAAACTCCTGCTTTTGTTTACTTACAGCATAAATATTTCCCAGTGTAAAATATACAACATCAAACTCATTGGTAGTCTCGAGAGCATTATGCATCAAAATAGCAGCATCGACGGAGTATTTGGATCTATGAAGAATATTGGCCAGAGAAACAAGTGCAATATCCTTATGTTTCCTAAAGTAAAAGAAAACACGAGAAATATATATATATATATATATATAATTTTGATAAAAAACCAAAGGCAAAGAGGACCATGTTAATGCTGTGTTCAGTAAATAAATAACATATAGTATAGTGCAACTGACAACAGGGCAGCCCATCTTGACTTTCAGACACGGTAAATTTAAATGCGCTATGTAGATAAACCCCAAGGATAAAAATTGTAAAACTAGGTACAGGCTATGGAAAGCATTTGACCCCGACAAGGATAAAAATCAAGCCAATGCAAGTAAAGTTATTGGCGGTTATTTAATTCCAATTATTATGATGTCTACCTTAAAGGCAAAAATATGTTGATGTTTTTTAATTGCTTTTACATTAATGGCTAAACAAAAGCGACTCAATTGGTTTAGTCCGTCTAACTACACAATGAAAATAAGGGGAGGGGGATCCTGTCAGTCTTAGGAGACTATAGTGTCATGCTCTGAAGTTGTTCTGCAACTGCGTCTAGAGTGGCTGCAGAGACCAATTCGAAAGTTACAATCCCTTTAACACTGATCGCGGTAGTCTGCTGCTTCCCGTGTTGTCGCCGGCGCTGTAAGCGAAGTTGGAGTAACCTTTCCGGTGCACGAACCCTGCGTAAGGTAGATTTGTAGAATAGACTATTACCATTACACCAAATCCTCCCTCTTCACGTTACTAAAAGGGTCCAATGGAAAGGAAGTACTAAAACGATTGGCTCCAGCGGTGTCGCAGGAGTACACAACTGAAGTATGTATTTATTCCAAAAACTAATGTTTATTGCAATCCATCCGGCATTTTTCAAAGAGTGCTTTACCTTCGCAAATAAAACTGTGTCAAAATGGGGTATTAATTGTATCATATAATTCATATAATTGCATCATATAATTCTCCGTCGGTGAACTCAGCAATTTAGTATGTCGAGGCAGGTTTTTTCTAGGTGAAAACAATAACAAGTCTGCGTTCTCCCGGTACAGATCGTCCCCAGAAAAAGGCAACATAGCATAGCATAGCATAATATAACATAACATAACATAACATAATATAATATACTATAATATAATATAATATAATATAATATAATATAATATAATATAATATAATATAATATAATATAATATAATATAATATAATATAATATAATATAATATAATATAATATAATATAATATAATAGTAATCTTCAAATGAAATAATTACAATAAAATAAACAAGTAAACAGGGAAGGGCACAGGATAGGGTATGAAAAAAGTAACAATAATAACCAAAAACGCAATAAATTTATATTGGTATAAATACAAGTAAATGGATTATTTTGTGAAAATTTTTGCCTTTGCAGGCATCATCGGACATTTATCTACAAAATACAAAAACCTAATACAATTTAGGTCATTAACAATTACTTAGTAATGACAGTTCTGTTGCTCACTTAACTGAATTTCTGAACACTATATTTGAATGTAAATGTGACTCAAGTTGAATTGGGTTTTTTTGCTTTGTAGATAAAAGTCTGATGATGCCTGTGATGGCGGTAATATTCACAAAATAATTCGTTGAGCCTATTTATACCAATATTACTTGTTGTCACGATGTTTCTGGAATAAAGGTAAATAAATAAATGCTTCCCTGCATTATTAGTTTAAACCTCTTGTTTTGGTACCAAGTGAAATATTTACCTAGGAGAGTAATGTAGCGCTTTTCTTAAACAGTTTACAGCTTCCGTGGCATTTCCCATGACTCTCCAATACAGAGCAGCAAGATTCAGTAAGACCCATGACGTTTCATTCTGTAAAATATAATGTTCAACATTTTAAAAAAAATTAGCAGAACAAAAAAAGGACTGGATTAAAATAGGTAGAATGACGTGCCTGGTACCCAGAAATTCCAGAGGCATCTCGTCTCCCCAACTAAGCTACGTTCTCAACTGAAGGTCCCCCTATTCGAATACCTGATGATGTTGTTGTTTCCGCAATTAATCGTATGAAATCTGGCAAAGCTGCAGGACCCTCTGGTATTGTTGTTGAAATGCTGAGAGCAGCTGGTGACTGCATTATTCCTTTTGTTACCAATCTTATCAATTGCATCATTCATGATCATAAGATGCCCGATGATTGGAATCAATCCTTTATCATAAATCTCTACAAAGGAAAAGGTGATGCTCTTGAGCGTGGGAGCTATCGAGGTTTAAAATTACTTGAAGTTGTTCAAAAGA
>RDPX01000179.1:656738-707076 GCA_003991215.1 Morbakka virulenta | reverse complement strand
TAAAAATCAACGCTACGAACAGTTATTATCCGATTTATCAAGAAGATTTAAAGTTTATTATGTAAACTTGAGCCTCGGAACTCTAGGTGTGTTTGGGAAAAATAGCTTGATTGTTTCAAAATTAAAGTCCCTCGATCTCAATGACGAAACTGTTAAATTTATCATCAAAAGATCGATAAACATTTGTATACGGACATCATACTTTATTTTCTGTATGAGAAACAAAGAATGGACAAACCCAGAATTATTAATCTGGTAACCAGCTGATACATCGTCTCTCAGTGATATGCCCAAATGGAGAGTATCACTATAGAGGATGTACCACAACTAGGCTTCGTTGTGATATTTCCAGTCCTCTGGATCCAGTGACAGCTTGGTTGTGTTGCAACCTGTATTGAGTAGATCAATTTCATTGTAAATTTTCTAGATCGTTAATTTACAAATAAAACCATGTGAAGTTTAAAAAAATTATTATTATGGTACAGGAAAAGAACATATTTCATAAATGTAAAACCCTAGACTGAGTTTCCACAAGTTTAACTAGTTTATCACAAATTTCAAAAAATTGTGTCACACTGTTAATGAAACACATCCACACATACACATATCTGTATATAATATAATTACATATTGACACAATGGTTGACATTCCAATGGAAGGTACACAGTAATACAGACAGATGAATAGAAAAACCCTTAAATTTTGCATGATGAAAATATGTTTTGGATTGTAATGGATAGTGTAGTGAGTCCCACTGACCCTCAATAATGATCATGCACTTAAAAGTTCAAATGTCAAAGGTCTAGCAAAATGATACTAAAAGGTGTTAAAACAAATACAAAAAGTCTTACTTAATTCCCTTAGTTTCCAAGTTTAAAACTGAGCTTAAATATAGATCATAGCTGCTAAGACGCATTTGTCCTTTTATGCAATCTTCATCATTGAGGAATAATTGACGTTCGACATCCACTTTCTCAATCTCTGTTGGCTTTAGTATTTCTTTTTTTGATAGAAGCTCTGACTGAAGATCTTCTAATTGCTTCATAGTTTTTTCCTGCCTCATAAAAGTAATGAGGTCATTAGGATTTTTCAAGTTGTATATGGACTCTGCCTAGAGAAAAAAATGCACAAGTCATTCAAACTGACAAGGAATTCGTCAACTTAAAAATACTAATGTAAAAATAAAAGTGGTAATTAGCATTTTTGATTTGTAAGCCTAATATTTTTATTATTTGTCCTAATCTACAAAGAAATTTGTAACCTTCATATACTTATAAACTCTAGGATCCACACCAGGGCCCAGTAAAGCAGGACAGTACTTCACTGTTGCATAGGGATTTCAATACATATTTCTTGGCTTTTATCAACATAAATAGGTGTTTAACTGGTTCTGTCCACTGCATGTTGGTTTCTATCTCCTACCCTCTTACTTCTACTTATCTACTACCTTATTTGCTCTGTTGGCGCCCTAACATCTCCCTTACTATGTTTGCAGTTGATGTTTCCATGTATTATATGTAGGTGATTTTGTCTTTATGTAAAACATAGGTCGTGTTGATATTTGTTTTAAAAAAATTCTACTTGGAATGTGTCATTGAATGAGATACTAACCATATATCTTCCTTTGAACAAAGATCTTAAATGCTACTTATACTATATATAATAAATATTAAGCCTGTGGTTTTGTTTTCCCACTGAGTAGTGGTTAACACATAGTTGTAGTGCATAATATATAATACAGAGAAAAAAGTCAAAAGGCTATACTTTATATCTTGGCAAGTCTGTTCCATGTTACTCACTGATCAGGAAATGTAACAACATACCTCTTGATGAATGAGTAATATCACAAAACAGGTTTTTAAAGTATAGTCTTTAGACTCTTCTCTCCTTCTTTATATTTATATATATATATATATATATATATATATATAATTATCACTATAGCTCCGAATACTTTTCAGGGACTTTGAACTTAGGACTTTGAACTTGGGACCCTTTGAACTAAATGCAGAGAACCAAACCAAATCATGATAAGATGACTTCCACTCTTACTTCCTCATCCGAATCTCTTTACTTTTTTACTCACTATGACAGCAGCAATGGAAAAGAATACTGCACACACGATGTTATGTCTCTAATGCCCATCCATTAAAGTTTCTTTAATGGCTTTCATTTCCTTTGTCTGGCACTTGGCATTCAGTTGACTGTATGTATTTCAGTATATGCAAATTTAGTAGTATCTTCATTCTTCATATTCAATACTATACTTTGCAAGAGAGTCAGTCTGGTCTTTCAAAATAAACTGTTAAACATTGTTTGTGTAGTACTGTCATGATACTACAGTTCAATGCTTACGTTTTCATGCATTTCAGGCAACTTTTGAGCAAAAAAAAAATTAAGAAAACTTTGTTAGGAATGACCCCACTATGTTTCTTTGAATCTTTGTGGTAAGAAGTAATAAAGCACATGGTTTCATCAACAGAGTCTTTTTCAAACCACCATTATATGAACATTGAGCTAGAATGTCAAAACCACAACTCAGTGAAGACTGCATTAGTTAAATCCACTGATAGTTAGCACCCAGAAAATCTGCTACTGCTGAGTGAAGCAGAAGAATATGGGTATCCAGGGGCATTTCCTGGAAAATTTTTGTGCACATACTCTTGAAATTGGTTCCGACTCCTTTAAAAATTGATGTAAGATCTTTAATCTATTTTCATAGTTTGGCTAAATCACTTTTATAAACTGTTGTTTTTCTAAACAAGAAATTTTACTGGTTTTTTACTCAAAATTCATACTGACATACAAACATACTGGCCAATAAAAATCACATTTCCAACAAACTTACATAATTATGATAGTATACTATTCTGTTTAATTAACAGACCATACCTTTTGGGCTTTTTTCTCGCTGTGGCAGATGGGGCTTTTTAATGGCACCAATGTTTTTAAATGGTACCAATCTTGGCACAGATAAAACAGCACCAAAAATTATATGAATAGCAAACTCAAAATAAAATTTAACCAAATAAAATATGAGTACTTTCCTGTTATTTGTTTCTTTTTTAATAAATGAGTCATTGATTTTTCTGGTATTTAGCAATCATTAAGATTCTCAAGAAAGAATCTGCAGGAGCCTATGTAAGATTAGTACTCCATCCTCTCCTAATATAGTCTCAGGAATAATTTATGTAGTGAAAGAGGTGATAACAGAGTCTTGATAAAAAGGCCAGTGGGTAATTGTTTATTAAATCTGGAGATAACTCACATGATGAATCAAAATAGGTAACATTTAATGTCGGTGTAGCCTTTTCTCTTTTATCAGCTCTGGCAGTATTCCTGCTAGGTTGTTACACCATCACATTTCATGATTATAAATAACACTTAATGAATCAAGATATTTTAAAACTATGCTTATGGGGAGAAAATAACCACTAACATGTTTGAGTTAATCTCTCTCGATTTCTTGCCAGTCTCTTTTTGTTTACTGCAATGTCCATGCTAATGGAAACAAGTGATTCCACTAGCTATTTTCCATGTGGTCAAAAGAATGGTCAGAAACATCTATTACTGTTTGTCCTAAAGGATTATATATTGCTGATGATAAATGATAATATAATAAAGCAACACTGGTTTGCAACCATGGATGGCATTCATCAATTGAAAAATTTAAAGTAAAATGAAAATAAAAATAATAATAAAGTGTTCTTACAAATTTCATATTAAAAACTGTTAAATAATACTGAAAGTGGTTATTCCTTAAACAAATAAAACCAAGTCACTTACTTGATAGAAATGCCCTATCCAAAAAAATGGCTAAAATAATATCTGTTTTTCTATTCACCCCTACACATCCAAGAAAACTCCACGTCCACAGATGCTGAAGATTGACTTTTTATGTCAAATGTAGTTCAGAAGAAAGAAGCAAAAATACTATGAATGGGCTTACTGAGTTCTATCTCTGCTATAATGATCCCCACCCCATAGTTTTATCCTTTGCCCTCTTTCTTTCCAGCAAAACAAACAACTTTCCTTTCTGATCTGAAACCTCTCCCACTCCAGTTGGTCTTGAAAATGCCAAAGATTTGAATACCACAACAATCCATTTTGTCACACAGTCTTGAGCTTTCTGAGTTCCTTCATTTTTCTGACATTCCATGTTCCAATAATGAAGGGTTTTCTGAGCTGAGTTCTTCCAGTAGTCAACTATTCACTGTCAGCCTGATTGCTCACTGTACAATGCACCCCCTGTTGACCCATATGATGGACAATGTGGTTTGATTTTCTAGGTTTTGTAGAAATGAAATGACGAAAGAAATGGTCTGGAGGTGTGGATAGTGATGTTAGGTCCCCCAATATCCTTTCCATGTATGGATGAAACTACTGTGTGACACATCAAATTTTATTACTTTATGTCATGTAAAATTTTGGTCTCAGACATGGAATGCATCAATGAAACTTTGAATAAATCACAGATGGGGAAGGCACTTCACTGGAGGGCACACAAAAATAAATTTGCATAGGTTAACATCCTGAATTTGCTTTTATTTGTTAACAGTTTTATAAAAGCACATATTTGATGGGATAAGATAACACTTTTGTTGTCACTTAACGGAAAATATTGTTTTGGGGCATGCAACTAAACCAAGAGTCTCTTTCTATCCAAATCATACATTGATCTAATTCTGTTCAAAGCACACCTCACAACTTCTTGCTTAATAACTAAAATTGGCATTTTTAGCATATTTGTATTTAAAATTACAAAATATCTACAATGTATATCAAGTGACCATTAAGTCACAATGGAAAATTTGTTAGTATGAAGTTAATTTCAGCTGAACCATATGATAAGTACCTTGGCTAGTAAATGCAATTATGTTTAAAAAACAGGGTCTGTTTTGGTGTGGCGAAAATGCTACTGTAACGTCTCTTTCTATTAACAATACTTTTCTTCACTAGAGATGTGCAAATGTTGATTAAAACTGGAAGTACCTACTCCTAACAGGTGGGTTCAGACACAGGGATGTGTTTTACAATTAAGATGAGCCTATTATGATTGTGACAACTTCCATATTTTTATCGTATTAGTTGGTTGATGCCAAAATGGTCAGTTTTTTATGTGTGACTGTTGGCTATGCCTATACTTTACCTAACTAGTCTAACCAATGTAATTACAAATGGTGTGACTTAATCTCAACCTCACCTTGACGAAAAAATAATGGAGTCATATGCAACTGAAAAAAATAATACAAAGCGGAAGAACGAAATGCTTTAAATGCATTTTCTGATGCGAAAAACACACAAACTCTGGTGCCAGTATCGGGGGTGGATGTGTCTTGATTGCCCAAAGAATATCTCAACTGCCCAAAAACAAGGGGCGCCCCCATTCCTCAAAATGTTGCTGTGCTGCGTGCCAAAAAACTCATCATTCAAAACGCAGTTTGAAACATTAAAGAAAATGTTTGATGTTTCGAATTGTAATATGCGTATGCAACTGTAGAAGTCAACGGTACATTGTTTGAAGTATGATGTCGTACCAATGAAGGCAATTTATCACTTCCCCGCGGAATCCCACGAAGCATATCAGTGTAACATAACGTTTACCTTCTGAGTTAACTTCCACCCGGCTTTTACTTAAAATATAAGCTTACGACAAAATACATTTTTGCTAGGTATTTACAATTAAAACACAATACGCCACAAGTTTAACTGACAAACTTTGCTCCTTCCAATATAATGAATTTTGGTAAGACGGCAATATATAATACTGCGATCAGGCACAAAACGAAACATTAACAAGCGAGCGGTAAGCAAAACTTACTTGTTGCTTGATATGTCCATTTTCATCAACATACCAATGTGTCACTGGAAGAACAGTATCTGGAAATAGTGACAAAATGCAAAATGTGAACAAAACCAACAGTTTGTATGAGACATGAACCATTTTAAACCTTAAATCACAAAAGATATTTAATTAATGACAGCCTCAAATCTCTGTTGGATCACAAGTCATCACATTGTAAAAACAATGCTCCCATCTATTTTGATCACCCTCTTTTGCAGTAGCCTCGAGCTGAAATCAAAGGTTGATTTTTTTTCTTATTTCATTTTGACTCGGTTCATCTCCGTGCTGTGAGCTCCCGCGGGTGAGTTTCCATATCAAAAGTGATTCTCAACCATGTTCCTTAATTCACTGAGAAAGAGTGTAAACTTGTGTCAACCCTAGGACCCAGGATTTTCAAAAAGGGGGTGTTTTTGTACCCATAGTCAGAGATTTTAGAAAAAAGGGCCCTTTATAGAAAACATGAAGAGGAAGATGACATGAGAGCGACAGGAGTGAGAAGAGAGGACTCGGCTGCAAGGACCAAATGGAGGGATATGATCTGCTGTGGCAACCTCTCACCGGAGCAGCCGAAAGACACGAAGAAGAAGAATAGAAAATATGTTCGAAGTAACTTTCGTAGCTAACATCATATAGCTTGTAGAAGAGACCTGGATTTGAAAAGTTAATGTAGAATATCAGTAAAAAGTAGCACTTTTATATACGAGTGCATCCGCAGGGCCTTCGAGCTTTCTTTAAAACCAGAGAAAAGGAAGTGCACGACCCTGCAACAACCTCCAACGCACTCAACCAGTCTACAAAAGAAACAATCATGAAGTGGTTCCCATCATATTGTAAACTACTAGACAATAAAGATATAGAGAGTCTTGCAAAAGAGGGTAAATTTACTAATGTAGTGGAGAAAAGTTCATTATAAATGTAGCAAACGTAGCATCACTCAGTCCTTTCCCCCAAGCTGGAAAATATCACCAAAACATCTAGAAAACATCACCAAAACATACAAGAAAGCATAAAGTCATGCTTACAAGAAAATTAATCTCGAAGCCAAAGACATTACCTCAACCCTAGGAATCGACGACCGAGTAGAGATGCTTGCAAAGGCCCAATAATTCATAACCATGAAGGACCACAAAGAAGACTTCCGTACAACGCCAACTTGCCTCCTTATAAACCCAACAAAAAACGAAATAGGAAAAATTAGTAAGGTCATACTAGACGACATCAATTCGAAATCAAGGAATGTAACAAAAGTAAGCCAATGGAAAAGTACGCCTTCAGCCATCAAGTGGTTCAACAACATCAGATCAAAACAATCATGCACATTCACACAGCTGGACATTAAAGACTTTTACCCCTCTATAACTCCAACGATACTACACAACGCCATTTCTTTTGCACGATCGCATAATAACATAGATGAGGAAAGCATCTATACTATAAATCACTGCCAAAAATCCCTATTCTTCAGCAACGGGTCACCATGGACAAAACGATCAACTGCAGGAAACTTTGACGTAACCATGGGTAGCTACGACGGAGCAGAAGTCTGCAAACTTGTCGGCATTTATATACTGTTCAAACTAGGTGAAATAATTCGGAAGGAAGACAGTGGAGTGTAGAAAGACGACAGCCTAATCATTCTCCAAAATACAAACGGTATACAAAAAGACAAAACAAGAAAAGACATTATAAAAATTTTCAGGGACATAAGATTTAAAATTGACATAAAGACGAACCAAAAACAAGGAGACTTCCTTGACATCACCTTCGATCTTACAACGTCCACACACCGCCCATACAAGAAAGAAAATGACCAACTTCTCTACATTAACACTTCTTCAAACCATCCACCAGCCATTATTAAAGAGATACCAAGAGACTATCTAACAACTCCTCCAATCAAGAAGTATTCAACGACGTTAAACCCGATTACGAAGCTGCCCTCAAAAATAGTGGACATCCAACATTTACACCATGCCAATCACACAACCGCACAAGAAAACGAAACATCATCTGGTTCAACCCTCCTTTTAACAAAACCGTCCGAACAAACATCGGAAAAGCTTTCCTACGTCTCGTCGACAAACATTTCCCTACGCCCAGCAAACTCCAGGAACACTTTAAAATTTAGCTATAGCTGCCCAGAAAATTTATCACAAACAATCAAAAGCACAATAACAACATCATCAGCCCCAAAACAATAACAACAAACCAATCCTGCAAATGCAGAACAAAAAGTCAATGCCCTCTTCCAGAAAAATGTTCTACACCAAACGTCATCTACAAGGCAACAGTATCATTGACACCACTCACAGGAACACCAACACCACCTAACATCGAAAAGGCATACATAGGATTAACCGAAAGGCCATGGAAACACAGATATTCTCAACATAAATTATCATTCAACCACAGTAAATACAAACACAGNTCACAAACAATCAAAAGCACAATAACAACATCATCAGCCCCAAAACAATAACAACAAACCAATCCTGCAAATGCAGAACAAAAAGTCAATGCCCTCTTCCAGAAAAATGTTCTACACCAAACGTCATCTACAAGGCAACAGTATCATTGACACCACTCACAGGAACACCAACACCACCTAACATCGAAAAGGCATACATAGGATTAACCGAAAGGCCATGGAAACACAGATATTCTCAACATAAATTATCATTCAACCACAGTAAATACAAACACAGCACAACACTATCCAGTTTCGTATGGGAAACGAAGGAAAAAACCGGAAAAGCACCCGAAATATCTTGGTCTATCCTAAAATCAGCCCCCCCATTACAACAACAGCACAAAAAATGCCTCCTTTGTCCCACTGAAAAAATGTCCATTATAACATACACCATCAAAAAACAATTTCTCAACAAAAGATCAAAACTTATTTCGAAATGCCGACACGAAAACAATTCCTTCTCCGCAACTTCATACCTAATGACTAACCACATGGGACTTTCTTTCTTTGTTCCTTTCTCAGAATATTAATGCATTGTAATACATTTACCACCTGTAATTTTTATTTTTTAATGAGCCGCCTACTTTATTTGTTTATAAAAGCTTGTACAGTATTTGTAGCATTATTGCCTGATGATCGAATTATCGTGAAACTATTAGTTGCAATCACAGTTCTTATTTTTCATGCTTTACCTTATGTATACCGTATATATATATATATATATATATATATATATATATATTATATAGTCTTCACAATCCTCAACGAAACAAAAAATTTTGGGTGTTGTTGACAATTGTGAAAACATGAAACTGACAGTTCTAAACTAAGTTTTGTTGATTTTTTTTTCTCGTTTGCCATATGATAGCTCTAATATTTTTATATTATTGAGCACTGTCGATAGCTAATAATTAATTTGATACTGGTATAAAACCTAGTTGATTTGTTAGGAACAGCACCAGTTCTAGTCATTGCATGGCACGGTATATAGTGCAGTGTATTACATGTCTATTTACAGCAGTAATTTTCTAAGGACCTAGAAAATTACTGCTGTAAATAGAGAAAGTAGAGTGGATTTGTTTTAACAATAAAAAACAACAACAACAAAATAACACATCTGGGTAACCCTTGGTACTTCAGATGAAAAGGGTTTGGACAAGTTTATAGTTTGAAGAACTGCATGGTGATAATGACTACACACAGGAGGAGGGAAGGGTCCTAACTTATTGTAATTGCAGTTCAGCTGAGTTTTTAGATATAAGATATAAATGAAAGGTAGCTGACCTACCAAAAGAAATTAAACGTGTGCTTTTGGGGGGGGGAGGCGGAGAGGTGGTCTTGTTATGAATCACGAAAGATTTATACTTAGGACAAGGGTTATAATAACACATAATATTAATACTTTTATTTAACAATGTAAACTATATTTTTACAAGTTGGCTCTTGGCGCCAAAAGAGAGTATTTCTGTCATAAGAGGAACTGTAAGAAATACTGAGATAAAACTAATATGTATAACCAAATGACATTTGTATTTTTGAAGTTCAACATTGCGATAAAACCTGTCAGTTCCAAAATCACTATTAAAATCGTATTTTAAATCCCATTTCTGATCATTAAGGAAAAAATATTCTTTATCAGCTTCGAGAGCAATTAGTTGAATATTTTCGCTCCAACAAAATTAAATGCTTACTTTTGTATTTAACTTTGTGTCGTCGTTCCCGAAGACAACAAGGCCAGCAAAATCAGGTCATCGGGTCCGCTGAAGGTTCTTGAATTTTGTTGACAAAATGTATGGAACACGAGTATTGGATATACAGAATAACCAAGGTTTTGGACGGTACCGTGAACAATAAAAAGTACATGGTCAAAAGAACCCCCACTGCAGCTCTCCTTCTACAATTAACAACAAGTGTTGGTGGCCTACTTCTCTTCGTCAGTTAGATCAAACTTGATCCGCTCTGAACCTTTTGATAACCTACTGTCTGCCCCTTTTATATTGAGCATATTTCACTACATCCACAACGGTGAGACGGGTCATTTCGCTGATGTTGTCAGCGTATCGCGTTTTTTGTCCCTCTCTTGATCATTTGTCTTGGATCATTCCAGTCAACATTGTTTACACGATATCATGGTTACTACCAATGCGCCCAAAATATCTGAGTCGTTTGGTTTTGATGTCGCTCACCAGCCTCCAACTATCTCCACTTTCTCTACTGCAGATCCATTTGTGTTTTTCACTGCCCAAATTATCCTTATCATACGCCAGTCCAGTACAACTCAAAGCTGGCCAGACTTACCGCTTTCGACTGAAAGTACCATTGATCTTAAGAGACGTAGTTTCGTTGATATTGTGATAGTACGGTCCTTCCAAATAGTAGTAATTTTGACTGCAGTGGATTTAGCAATTCCAATCTCGCGTCTGATTTCCATGGTGTCGTCGCATTGGTATGTAATGTGGCTACCAAGGTAGCAAAAATTTTTGAGTCTTTATACACTTGCATCATCAATTTTCAAATCTTGATCTGTTTGCTTATCTTTACTCACAACCATAAAAGTCGTTTTCCATGGAAATAGAACCAGTCCCGCTTTTTATCTTGCATCCATTCTTTGGTCCAGCTTGTCCTGAAATTCATGTATGCTTCCTGCAACCAGAGCTATTTTTTGCGTAGCAAAGGTTATTGATTTTGTGACCATGAAAACTAACTGTGCATTAGACATCTTCTGTCGCTTTCAGCATTATTGCTTTGTCGTACAAAGTGAAGAAGTATATTGATGGGATTCGCCCTTGTCTTACTCCTTATCCTACCTTAAATCATTCGGTGAGTCCCCTTTGAGTTTGTACCGCAGCTCTTCGTTGCTGGTAAAGCTTTGCCATGAGCTCAACTTTGCGGTTTGGAAATCGCATCTCATGCAGTGTGTTCCAGAACTGGTCGTGCACAACCATATCAAAAGCTTTACAGGAATCTATGAAACAAAAAACCCAAAACGGATTGTTAAACCCTTGCATTTTCTCGATGAGCATTTTGAGATTAAACATAGTGTCACATGTGCCTTTTTCGACTCTGAAACCAATTTATTTTTCTGCTATGTTCTCGTAACAGCGTTACTTTTGCCTTTCTACTATGATCTTTAGCATCATCTTGCTTGAATGGGTTATAGCTGCAACAGTCCTGTTGTATTCACATTCAGTTGTCTTCTTTTTATCAGTATTGGAAGAAACAATTATCATATCCAGAATTCCGGCCGTGTTGTCAGTCTCCACATGCGTTTGCAAATTATGTGTATCATCATTTCTGAATTGACAGCTCTTATTAGCTCGATGCGCATATTGTCGACTCCAGGGCCCTTCCGCTATTTCCCTCCTTTTAATGAGAGTGCGACTTCGCTTACCAGTGGTGCTGGTTCCTCCAGAGTCATATTTTTGCCGAAATAGAGTTTCGTGTTTCCTACAGTCATAGTTTTCTTAAAACGTTCTTTGCAATACTCTTTCGATTTCATTTTGATCTGCTTGCATTCTAACAAGATTATTTTATTCTTGTACTTAATAACATTTAATCTTGGCTTGAGCTTTCGAGTAACGTTTTTGACAGCAGCATAGAGGACGCGAGAAATATTATTAGCACCAAGGGATTCAATTTGTCACACTCATGATTGATGTTGCTCATCTTCTCACCTCTCCGTTTGCAATTTATGCCCCCTGTTTTCAATTCTTGTCTCTTTTTCACTTTGTCTAGTGTATCATCGTTAATCCACCAGTTTACTTTTCTTTCTTTCTTTGGCATGTATGCCTCTGCACTTCTCAGAATGATGGGGGTATTTTTCTGTTCAAAATTCCTCTGGTGCTGACTCGTCTTCCATTGTTGCTGGCACCTAAAACGTATTGTTAACTTCAACCTTGCATTCATGGTTGGTCCTTTCCAAGTCAAAACGTAGCAGTGTTCTTAGGCAGACATTTCAGTCTTATCTTGAAGTCAGCCTTAATTAACTGATGATCTGTGCTGCAGTTAGCTCCATAACATGCCCTTCATTCTTTACATTGCTTTTCCATCTCTGTAAGATCATGATAAAATCTCTTTGATTGCTCGTTTTGTAATCCTGAAAAAAGCACGTATACAACTTTCAAAAGTGTTGTTTAAATAGGGGGTTCAAAATGTTGAGCTTGTTCGTCTTGCAAAATTCAGCCAGATTGTGCTCTCTGTCTTTTCGTTCATCAAATTTTCCATGCTTTGCCGTAAGAGTTGTGGTTTCGCCAACCTTTTCATTTGGATTACACATGACGATGCTAATATCGCATGTTGGAATTTTATCCATGGTATCTTGCAACGTGTGGCAAAATTGTTCAATTTGTTCTTCACTCAATGCTGATGTTGGAAAGTACATTTGATTTATTGATATGGTGCACTGTTTACCATTGATTCTTGCTGTTATTATTCGGTCGTTGGTGGGGTTATAGCCCACCAAGCATTTAGCAACTTGATTAGCAACGATGATGCCAACGCCAAAATTGATTCTATCCTCTTTTCCAGAGTATTTCATCTGATGTCAGTGATCAGTTTTAAATGTTCATTTTCCTTTCTATTTTTTCTCGTCTATTCCTGATATACCGATCCAGTATCTTCTTATCTCACCACTGACCACCTTCAGCTTTCCAAGGCGATTCAGTGATCTTGTATGTCATTTCCCGCCATTTAAAATGTTCA
Source organism: Morbakka virulenta (assembly GCA_003991215.1). Taxonomy (NCBI): domain Eukaryota; kingdom Metazoa; phylum Cnidaria; class Cubozoa; order Carybdeida; family Carukiidae; genus Morbakka; species Morbakka virulenta. Next base: position 694,059 of record RDPX01000179.1, on the reverse strand, counting down.
AGACTAATAAAAACATATACAATGTTATCAGGGGCTGGACTTCCTGACGGCTTTGATCCGGCTAGTGCTTCATCAGTCTCATTGTATCACTTTGTCGCAGCGATGTTGACGTAATTTTCTCTTTCCCAGTAGTTCTTGACATGCTATTCAGCCTGGAGGGATCACTGCCTAACATCAATAAAGTTCAGTTCTTTCTTTTCACAGTTCATGTTGACTAGTCGTCTGGAGGGTGATTTAAAATCGTCCTTTGACCAATTAAGGCTGATTCTTCCAACGTCACCCACGTTGACGAAGTCGAAAGGGATCTTGAATACGCTTGTGTCCACATTCACTGCCCTGCTTCCATCAGCTTCACTTTACCCTGGCAGGGGATGCTGAAGGATACAAGAGCTTCCTTAAGGTTTACCCTGCTGGTTTTAGAAATATCGGTATTGTACCATTTGCTTTGTCTGCGATATCATCCAGGGGTGGATACAGCTTTTATTTCTACTTCGTTGTAGTTAATTATTAGGAAACGCCCAAAGGGCATTGAACGCAACCGAAGGGTGTATCAAAACTAAATGTGAGTCTTGGGCGTTGTGGTCCTTCCAAGCTAAGGCCCAAAGGATTTTGGATTTTACACAATTCCCAGCGTGATGCCTTATTTGAAAGGACTTTCGAGAACAAATGTAATAAAGTTATAAATGTAACTCATTTAGGTAACTGGCTACCTAAATTAGGCAATATTTTCCAAAAAATCGTCTTCTCAATGCTCCAAAATTACTTCAAAAATCGACACAATAACCTGTTCGAATCAAAGAGGTTATGCAAAAATATGGTAACATTTAATATTATTTACAGGTTGTACGTTCATTAAATATTGTGGAGTTAACATTATACGTTCTAATTTTGATTTACAATTTTGAATGCACAGTTCCTTGTGCATATTTTAGACAGCGAAGAACATAATACGAAATCAAACCTGTATCTTAATTTTTATATTACAAACATGTTTGACGATGTTAATCTCTGCAGAAAAATTTCTGACTGGCATTTTACTGGGATTCTTAATTAAATCTTAAAGGTGACCTTTCTCATTAACCAAATTTACTTTTGATCTTTAGTTAAGAGTGTTCGACAGTGAAAACTGTTTTTCATTTGCTCTCAAAGGAGACACACCACATCCATTCAAGCACCCCACCATATTTAAATGGGCAGAAGAGGTAGAAGGGTAGAAGAGAATCAGGAAAAAAATTTCTCTTCGATATCATTTTTTTGCCCCAAAGCGAGAGCCAAGCAAATGTAATGATTTCAGTTCTTCCACCAATCAAAAATGGCAGGTCATTGTGTTTTGTGAACTCCTTTGCACAAGCTTTTTAAACCAATGAAATTACTAAGATGCGGAATTTCTCCCAATAAGAATGGGGCAATCGTTGCAGGTTGGCTGCAAAAAAGAACCCTGAGGATTGAGGTGTCACGTTGGAATTACGCGTTGCTAATTCCCTCGCAAAGAAAATTGACAGGAAATTAGGACCCTTAGCAAAATTTACAAGAACGTGATTAGGCAAGACCTGCTGAACTCTGAGGTTTCAGAAGGTCGTGAGTTAGACCACCTTGAGGAGTCAAAAACAACGATAAGGTTTATCCAAATGCTTGCCATGAAATTAAAAATAAAATGACATCCATCATACAAAATAAACAATAGGATTTTAGAACATCAGGAGATGTGAGTAACACGATCTTTGGTTGATCCGTGGGAAAATATACGAAACACAACAAGACATGTAATTAAAAGAAAATTGTGAAAAGGGTGAAAATTTAAAGTCAACCACCGAAACTGATTTGGAAAGAGTGGTTTGAAAATCAATTAAATTCAGAACATAATGACGGCAACTGATTCAAAAAAATGGGAATATAGTCACATGGGTTACTCAAATAGAGAAATTTTGTGGTCAGTCGAAACAATGAAATCACTAACTAAAAACCTGTTCAGTCACAAAACAAAGCTATCCATACATACAGAAACACATACATACATACGTATATACATATTTACATTTATACATACATACATACATACATATATACATACACACATACAAACATACATACATACACACATACATACATATATACATACATATATACATACATATATACATACATACATATATACATAAATACATACATGTACATACATACATACATATATATACATATATACATACATACCTACATACATTCATACATATATACATAAATACATACATACATACAACACTGAAGTATTCAATGTTTTTATTGCTATGCCAAAACTAAACGTCCGGTATGCACAACCTTGTCACACGCATGGCAAAATAATACTTACTTTAAATGTAATTGTTTCCAATCCAAAAAAATTAGTGATAATATATGCAATATAATACAATTAGAAAAAAATATAGGGATTTTTTGAGGAAAACTGTTGAGTTCTGGGGATTTTGAGGCCTCGATATGAGATTTTTATAGATTTCAGTCTCCCAACTCTGATGGAACCTCAGTTGCTTACCACCCGGCTGGTTATAAAGGTCTATTTACACAACAATGATAGGCTTATTTTCAACTTCTGACGGCAGATAAGGTTAGAGGTTGGAAAGTACTTTGCGAAAATATTCTCCGTCACGCAACAATATTGACGTGGTTTGTACCCGCCCCTAATCATCCATCAGCAAAAACAAAAAATGAAAAAAGTTTCGGTGTGTTCAGAAGATTAAAATATTACACTAGGTAACACAATTTTTGTTCCAAGTTTCTCAGTGTTAGTTTCTGATTCGCAATGTTGGATAACCTAAGAATAACGTAATCATCTAGAATAAAGATCGCTTTTGAAAGAAATACCGCAATTTATCGATTTTCACGATTTTCAATTAGAAAAATCCGGTTTTTCGAAAATGCCAAAGCAATATTGAAGACATTCATTAATGCTAGGATACCTAAAGGTTTATACAGAAAGAATATGGAGTCCAGTAGAAAAAAATAGGTTCTTGTAAATTTTTCTACATTAAAATAACAATATATGATTTGGAAAAACGGAAAATTTTGCCATTTTTTCTTAAGATCACTGACAATACTATACCAAGATAAATCTAAGGACACTAATCAACACAAGAGTCTATAATGATACATACAGCAAAAAACCGTAGAGATCTGTCTGAAAATGGAATATTTTGTCGAAGACTGATGTAACAGCATGCAATTAATAAACTGAACGCATCAATTAAAAGCAGGACTTTAAAGATAACTGTATACTGCAAATATAAAAACACAAACAGAAATATTTATTAAACACTATGATACAGTTGAATTCTTAAAAAAGTGGCAAAATGCAATTTTTTAAAAATAATAGATACAGCATATAAAAATTCGAAATCCCAGTCTGTGTTTACTCTATAGAAATTGATGTGAAAATGTAAAAATGAATTGTCTTACAAGACGTTCTTGTGTGTTAAGCGTTACTTTGAAGTACTAACTTTCAGATGTAGTCACAAAGAAAATTTTCTGAATACTGCCCACTGTACCTATTCTCAAAATCTTTAAGGTCCTAATGAAATAGTTCTCCTTGCCCTTCAGAATAGGCATCCATGCTGTTTTTGAACTTGTCTATGTGGAAATAGAAGACACGGAGCTTCAATGAAATCCTACAGACCATTTTCCTGTAATTTTGAGTAAGAAGCTTAACCAGCTCTTTGTAGTTTTCAGCTTTGTGATTTCCCAAAACGTTTTTAACAATACTCTTAAGGCTTTGATTAGCTGCCTTTCCCTTTGGATTTAGAAGCTCCTCGAAATGTTCGGAGTCCAAGATCTGCTCTATCTGGGGCCCACTGAAAACATCGGCGCTGATTTTAGCTGCTGAAAGGCGTGCAAATAAGTCAATTAAGTACCAAAATGCTTCTGACTATCGGTTTAAGGCCTTGAAAAGCGGTTTGATTAGCCCCAACTTGAGATGAAGGAGAGGCACTAAAACTTTTAAAGATTCAATTAATCGCTCATGCTTTACTTTCATCTTACGAACTTTGAAATCACTTCGGACATCCCAGTGTTGCTTATCACAGAGATGTTTTGTATCCCTGATCTACCTTGCAGCTTCATCATTTAAAAATCTGCAATAACAAACCAAAGGTACTCTGTAGTGTTAATCATACTAAGCAACATTGAAACATTGCTGTAGTCTTCGTTCACATCAGCAAACCGCTAAGGGAATAGAAGGGTGCACGTTGCCGTCATGGAAAAGCACTTTAAGCTGTTGGAGGAACTGTCGATAAAAAGTATCCATTCTTCCGGAACGCAGGGAATTCCTATTTCTTTGAATAAAGTACGAGCATCATTGGTTCTTTCGAACTTCATGGACCTTTTCTCTTCTCTGTACCAACCTAAATTAGAAATGAAAACAGCGTAAGAGGTTAGCCTTCTTTTAAAGGTCCATCTACCAGTCGTATATATCCTGATAGTTGAGTTAAAATACCTTTGGTGTTGAGGAGCAAGAGGGGGAACCTAGCTGTGCTTTTTACCTGTGCCTTCACTTTGGAAAATTCTACGGCTCTGGCTTGGTCATCCGAGGAAAAGGTGCTGCTAAATATAGTTTTTCTTACAGAGAAAGGTAGCATGAACAATAGTCCAATGTATTAACTATCTAGTTACAAAGCCCTTTGACTTACACAAATGACCTTTTTCTTGAAATAAGCATCCGATGCAACTTTTCTGGAAATTAAGATATAACCAAGACTAACCTTCAAGTGCCTTCTTGCAGTGCTCGCAATAGAAGTGTGGAGCCAAAGTTTTGTTGTGATCTCCAACAGCAATTCTGAAATAAGCATTGTATGCAAACACGGTTTGAACATTTCAAAGGGAACTCATTTCCCCTGATGGATATAAAAACTCCACATATACAGAAAAAAAAATCGGCAGAATAGCTGCAACCACGCGATGGCATGGTTTTCAGCAATATGACAGAGAGCTGACCAGTACCTAGTTTAACTGGGTTGCTTCCACAGCATGTAGAAACATTTGTATTTTTTTACTGTGCGCTGCTTCAAAGTCACCGCACATTCTCTGTTTTAACACGTTCATGGTTAACAAAGGTGTGGCATCATGATATTACAGGTTTCCATTTGGTGGCATGTTTGTTTAAACACCATAAGTCAACAAATAATGGCATTAATCAGTTTCTAATAGTGATTAAATAAATATTCAATTCGTCTCTCTGGTTCAGAACGCGAATTTATGAAACAAAAAATGACTTTACAGTTGGTGTTGGGAACATAAATAGGATATAGGTTAAATTAATAATTATAAACACTATCCTTGCAAACAAAACGTGGATAGATGGTGCTTTTGAGTGGTTATGTAATTCGTCCACCATTTATCGAAAAACGATATTTCACAAGAAAAATTGTGTTTTGCTGTCACTTTTGCATCGCAACTAACTTATAGAATATTTGTTTCGTACTTGGAAAAAGACTTTTTTGACTTTTTATTACCTAGTGTTACCTTTACAGCACCATGACTGGGAAAACCATGAGATGATTGTGTCTTGCTGTTTAGTAAAAATTACTTCCTTAATAACATTGACCTTATCATGATTGATGATTGCTTTTTAAAAATAGCGGCATTAAAGGCTAGTACCTTTTCACAAGAACGATGTTATGATGCTCACCCACCTAGGAGAGATGATCAAATTGATAAAGGTATTACGAAGGTTTGTGTCCTTAGGCCATTAAAGAATTTGAAGTAAAATTAGTTTTAATCAAATAAATTTATAGTCACCCAAGAATAACTACTTGGCAACGCCCTTGCTTGCGAGTACTTACTCCTTGTTTTATGGAGTTACCCTAGCTATTTGTAACTTCATTAATACACGGAATCGAAATATCTCCAACGATAGAGTCAAAAGTAGCATATTAGTAGTAGTATTCTTTTGACATTGATAAAAGTTATTGCCGTCAAAAAGCTGCGCTCACCAAGCGCAAACAAGACGCTTGAGACTATCGACGTAAACTAGTTCTTGGTAACAATTCTTTTTTCCCTTGAATGGTCTAAATTACAATAAAGTGGTTGATTAAGTCAACGGTTCTGCCCAAAGTTCAAACGTGACATGTGTGTCTCTCTAAAACAACTGATTAATCAAAGTCTCGAATCATAATGAAAATATTTGCTTAACACTTGCATTAGACATACAATATTTGCTTTACAGGTTAACATAATCAACCTAACATTATCATACTCTCTAAAGAGGTCTTGTAAGAATGTTTATCAGATTGTCATTTCACTCAATAGCGTCATATCCTGACCCAGATGGATTACATTTGGGTAGACACACCTGATATCTGATGGGAAAAGTCGACTCAGTAAACAGATTTACAACACTAGGTACATTCCGATTCATTTAACGTACTGAACTTTTAAGAGACTGGACTACTTACAGTACTGAGCTTGACTACAAACCCATCCCGTTCTAGCCTACTCATTAGGAAGGCTTAGATCCAGTACAAGTACGAGTAAGAGTGCCTCTCCTCCCTCGTAGTTCAAAAGTCAAACTCGTATTCATACCAATTCCTTGTAGTGTTTAGATATCTTTGTTTCAAAACAACCTTGGGCCTTGCTTCTTGTCTCTCAGTTTTCTTTAAGTTTTCCAACAATTTTAAACATCTAATATCTCCAGTTGTTACTTTAAACTTCAGGTTTTCTATGTTATTTAAATTTTCCATAGTAAGTCTCTGTGCACTTCTTGTCGGTTCGTGAACGTATGGTTCTGCGATGAGCATTTCTCTAAAATGACATTTATCGTGCTCTTTTTTCAAATAAAAAGCTCATGCTGCATGTTTACGTTTTGTCCAGACATCCTTTAACGATTAGCAAATATATTTGTTCAGGAAGTGTTATTCAAAAATAATGTTCCAAACTTATTCACTTTAATACAAAATTTTTCAAGGAAGTAATGTTGAGTGACTGTTGTTAGAACGACTTTTTGTGGTGATTCAAAAAAATGTGCATATCAGTTGCGTACATGAAAACTCGTATTTGTACTCATACTGGATCTAAAGCTCACTAACTACTACTTGCAAAACAATGAACCCTCTTGTAAAGTAAATAAAACTTTTTTGTTTTTTTTTCTTCTTCTTCTTCTTGTCCTTGGATTAGACATCGCTTCTCCATTTGGAGGCGCGATTTAGAGCTGCTACGATGGGTTCTGCAAGGTCGATAGGCGTGCAGTTTGCCACCGTGCTTCAAGTGAGCAGATGGTCCATTGTCTGTATAACTCCACATTGGCATCGATATGTTCTTGAGAGACCCCATTGTTCACGTGAAGTCATACATCTACCTTAACCAACCATGAGCCGATTGAGAAACTTACAGACCAACCACTATAAAATTAATTGCATTTTAGCTACCTAGAATAGTTTCAAAGCCATTTTTATGTAGGGCGGGACCTCTTCTGGCTAGTGAATCACTACAGATGCTATCGAAGCTGCCCAAAGGGAAGAGTAGGAAGTTTTTAGATTCTACCAGTCAACAACCTGCTGCATTTGGAGCAAAAGGAAGCTGATTCAAGTAATTTTCACTTCTTGGAATTTCCATTGCATTATATATTATATATTTAGTTTCTGATCATAGCACTTTTGGTAGATTGTCAAAGCTCAGTTACTTATTTTAGTTGGTCTCGTTATGTTGATAAGCTTTTTATACAATGCTAGGTCAAGCTCATTTACTTTGTAGGTATTATCATAGAAAGTGGCCCCATGAGCTTTACTCTCTGGTACCACCTTAAATAATTGCATCTCGTGGGACTTCTTTTCTCATAGTCTTCATTCTTTAGCAATTGTTGCTTCTGGCTGTTATAAATCCTTCTTTACATGCAGTTACTTTCTTTCCTAGGGCAGCTGGATTGTGGAACTTTTTAATCTTGAGTGTATTCCTCCATCATTTGATTTGAATGTTTTCAGGTTTTAGGTCAACTCATATCTTTTCTTAATATTTTCCTCCTTTTCCCCCTAGTTTTGTATAACTAGTAGCTTTATGCCATGAGTGGTTTTTCACCATTGAAAAAAAAAGAAAAACAAGTCTAATGTAATCTAGGTAAAGCAGACTCCTGTATCCTGGATATCACAAGTAATATAAAGTACTATTGCTCGAAACAGTTTTCGGTGGTGTTTGACCGGGGCCCAGTATGAGAAACACAACTTAAGAAGTTTTCATAGCAATCCAGAAAATAAAGAGAAGATCGAGCCCGTACACCATGTTGTGTGATTATTTGAGAAAAACAACGAGGCTTAAAGACAGCCTGCCTGAAACAGGCGAAGACCACACACAGAGAAAAGGTGATGTAAGATGATTACGAATTGTCTTTTGTGCTCTCAAGTGGAATGGATGCCCAGCTATGCCAACTTGTTACGACTTGTCATTTCGATTTTTATCACCTTTAAAGTATAGCAATAAATTGCTGCTGCGTTATAGATAAAATACAATTAACTATTTTGTGAACAACCTTACCGTATCCTATTGGTTGAATTCGAATAATGATAAGGTTTTTGGTTCTTTTTCATTGTAAATACGAGTGACGTGTTTCTATTTTGTCGATCGAACCTAAGATCGTGCAGTCTTCGTTCCATCACATAAGCACTTATATTGATAGACCATCGTCATTGACTTTGTGGCAGGCAAGATGACCTCAGCAGATGAAAGACGAATTTTTCCATTTCGATATGAAAATTACTATGGATATAGTAGCACGACAGCATTTGGAATCTGCCTTTCTTTTTTGATTTTTCTGAATAGTGCAAACTAGAACTCTTCAGCGAAGTGTGACATTATACGTTCTACGTATACATTTTACATTTAATATTATACATTTTAAATGGTACATCCTACATTCTAAATAATAAATTCCATATTCAACATAAAAACATCTATATTCTACAATCCACAGCCATAAGGCCACATGCTACAAGCTAAATTTCTTAATTGCATGATTGTTTTTATTTATATTCAATGAAACCAACAGCTACTACAACAAAATGATTTGCAACTGATATTGCTAATTACGCTGTGCAATACCTTCTTGTGTATTCTATCGATTAAAATATTGCATCAACAACTATGGCACATATATCATTATAGTAATTCCTTAGAATAGTTAAGCTGAATTCATTTGCATTTGGAAAACCACTGCTCTGTATTCTTTAGTATCTGTAGAAAGTCCAGCAGAGCATTACTAGGTTTAGACCTTATTGTTTCTGAATTAACATTCTGTTTGATTTTTCAACTTCTATTTCCGACGACAGCGATTTAGCCAATAGAATGTTTCCTTCAAAGAAATGCACAGAAGTTAATTTTGTAGAGGTCCTGTGTTGTAGTTTGCAAAATGTTGAGCAACCTATCGCATGAAAAATCATGCAAAACTTTCATTAATACCTCTTGTATTAATAAACGTTTGCGAAGAAGGATGCGGCTAATTGGACAATGTTGTAGATCGTAAAAAGAAATATTTCGCTTGCTTTTTGAAAAGTCACATGTAATTTTATTACTTAGCTTTACAAGATTTGACTTTCAGGAGCTGGCAACCATTAAAAAAAGCCGACGAAAGAAATTGTACTTTGTATATGCGTCATAACATTAAGGGTTGAAGATGGATAATACCAATGAATACGTTCTTAGAACTTTTGACTCCTAAGCAAATACTACTTCAACCATGAAGAAAAGGTAACTAATACCAAAATAAATAGGTTAAATTTTGCATGTTTCTCCATTTTCTTCCTCAATAATTGGCTGTTGTTCACTCCATATCGCATTAATCATATGGTTGACAATATTGCAGCTTCAGGCAGTTTGCAGCCGATACCCAGGCGTGATATGTCGTCTCTTTCGTGAAAAAATTAAGAATTTTGTTTAACCGAAAATTTGTTGACAGCCAGCCATCAAAGTCATTATATGGTATATAAAATAAAAGAATCTCTTTACAAAACTTTTTGATGACGAAAGGCCTCTACTTTCCCTTCGACTAAATGTTACCAAAGGCTATCTTTATCCAGTTTTTATTGCATTCCCTTACTACAAATACTGTTGATTTTCTAAGGAGCTGTTTTTGAACCTTCTTTATTCCCAATCGTATATTCTCTCCAGTGGATAATACTCATGTAAAAGAGATCAACACATTTAAATATTGGCTCTTTGTTAATATTTTCTTTAAAAGTTCTTGAGCAAATTCCTATCTTGTTATTGCAATTCAAGAAGAATAGAATTAGTTAATCTTCCTAATTTCTCTTTCCTTTTATATCTTTAAAATTGGATTGAAACAAGATAGTGTGCTTAAATGTTAATAAATTTAATAATTTGCTTTAATTTAACAGAATATCTTATTATATGACATCTAAGCGATGCCTCATTTAACACGAAAAATATTCACGCTAACTTATTCACGCTAACTTATTTAGGCTAACTTATTCAGGCTAACTTATTCACGCTAACTTATTCAGGCTAACTTATTCAGGCTAACTTATTCACGCTAACTTATTCAGGCTAACTTATTCACGCTAACTTATTTACGAAAAAAAAAACCGCGCTAACTTATTTACCGCAAAACCTTAAAATATATGCATTATACTGATCATTAATTAACGCGAATTGGATGTAAAAGAGCTAATGATAAGTTATTTCTCTTCCATGAAAGCCAATAAATTTGGGGTTGATTCTGGTTTTTGAAGGGTTTTAAATCTCACGTTTTAGACTAAATTTATCCTATTCGTTTAAATCTTATTAGTTTCTAAGATGTTAAAAAAATTTGCAAGGCTAAAGCTGTAGTGCGTGTTTTAATTGAGCTTTTTTTATAAGTAAGGAGTATTCAAAGATAGCTTCGAAAATCGTCCAAGAACTACAAAGAATCTTTGTAAATAAAAAGGAATATTAAGTAAATTAATCATGTCATATGTGTTTAGTGTAACTTTTTATTGTATATAGAAATGTATAAAATATAGAAAAATATTTTTTATGTAGGTCAAATGAGAGTTTATTTCTTTCTTCTGTTCTTCTTACAATTTCAGTAACCCTAGTTCCTTGACATTACAATTGCCTCTCCATCACCAGGTTTGAAAAATATTTTCATCAGTGTAGTTAACTTCACCTTCTCCTCCGGCCTTCATCCGACGTCTGTCAAATCGGTCACTCAACACCTTTTTCTCCACTTGACTCGGTCTTCCCATTCTCCTTCTCTCACTCCCACTTCTTTCATATCTCGTTCTATGACGCTCCTCAATGTAAGCTTTTGTTGTCCTCTACTCCTCCTTCCTGTCACTTTTGCCTGCTATAATGCCTTCAAAATTAGTGTAGTTAACTGAACGTCTTTAATGTAGATAACTTTAAATCGACTTTAACTGTAGTGACATGGCAATGTAGATCAAGTAGCGTTTCACTGTTACTTACAAACGTAAAATAATTACTAAATTCTTTTTTCTCGATTTTCGAACTGAAAGAAAATAGAAAAGAACCAAGTTCAAATTTTAAACCTTAATCATGGACATCGTAACAGAACCTTTCGAAATGAAATAACTTTGAGTGACTTTCTTGTGTACAGCAATACAAACATTTGACAGTAGCGGGCATTTAATATTGCTTTCAACAACATTCATTGCAGATTCTCTATGGCTGGAAGAACATTGTTGTCTGGCAAAGTAGCCCACCTTCAATGGTTGGCTATAGGCCACGTGAAATACTATGGTATGATATTGTGCTATGATAACTGCAGAGCTAAAGATGTATATTCAAGAAGATCATCTTTACTGCAAGGAGGATTAGAGACAACAATTAAAATTTCCATCGTACAGAAAGACGCTGGAAAAAGTCAAAATTTGTAAAGCGATACTTGAGAGTGTAAAACTGATTGGTTATGTTGAAGGAATTAGCGAAATCTTGAAGGCTATGGGACTTAACACAGAAGAAGGCAATGGTAATGCATGACGAGTAAGCCTTTCTATATAAAAGATAACAGTTAATTGCCCATTCCTTGGTTATTAACTTTATGACTTTTTATTGAAATAAAATATCCTGTATTAACTTACCTGATAATCCTTGTTCTTCTTACTAAACCTTTTGGAAACGCGACATAAGAGGGACCTTGGGCTCAGTCTACATAAGAAATGAAAGCGAATGTCGTTTGGTTTATTTTCGCAGCCAGCGCTTCTCAGTTTTAGCGTCCCGTCCTTCCGAAAAATAACACAACGTAGTAATAAACCCGAAAACAAGTAGCTAACTTTGTCTTTTATTCCAATTAACGCCAAAATAATTTAAGTGATTTAATGCATCGCTAAAAATGAACTCTTTCCTTAACAAATTCGCGTTATTTAATGCATCCTTAAAATTTCACGTAATAAGGTACCCACAAAGAGCATTACTGCGAAAGTTTACAATACAAAAAACAGAAATGCTGGTTTGAGGGAAAATGTTTTAACACGCTGATAGTGTACTAATAAAAATCAAGTCTACTATAAAAATATTACTAATATATTATATTTTAAGTTTCTACACGAAATCAGACTAGAAGCATGTGATTGTTGTATATTTCAATTAAATAAAAGAGGTTTGGTACAAATATTGAATAAAATAAATTAAATCAGTTTTATTTTTGGTCGATAGCTTTTTAGCTGGCATTCGAGTGAGTCAAGACGCCAGAATATGAGAACACAATTCAAACAACGTTTGTTATTTTATGGCATTAAATAGTAATCCTACACAAACAGTGTAGATCTAAACTTTTATTCAAATCCCCCGACACTTTTCACAGATAGTGTCCAATGTTTATTTGTCCAAAGTCAGGTGACATTTAAAGATAGTAAATCACCCTACCGATCTGTAGAGAGAAATTGAAAGCATCGTAGATATCTGATAATCAAATTGTTACTAAAAATATAACTGAACTTCTGAATTGAACTTATTATGAACTTCTCAATTGCTGCTTTTGCCTTCTTGAAATCGGACACTGTTGCTCTTCCAATGTTGTACTCCTGGGCGATCTTAGATTCCTTTTCACTACGGTCAAGACGCTGTAGAATCTCTCTTTTCTGGTTGATTGTCAACGGTGTTCGCTTTCTATCCATAGACATGGTAAGAGTAGAAATATCGATCGGTTATGGCGGACCTAGAGTTTGCAGTAACGTACTCAAGATGAAATTATCGAGTAAATGAACGACTGCTGATTTTGTCGCGTTTTTAAATCCTTCATTTGGTCAATCACTTTTAGGTCCTAACACTGTTTTTACACTGTTTCAGGGGACCGATTGACATGAAACCAACGGACCGACGGGCGCACGGTTGAGATCCAATTAACAGTCCGACGTGTGGTTACTATTGTTAACACTATTACAACAAAAGACGAACTTTTCACACTTTTATGTCAGTAATACCTCTGTATCATAACTTTTTCGCACTTTAATTCAATGTTTTCACATTTTGAATTTTCTGATAATTGTCGTAAACAAGAGATGTACTGCAGCACAAGCATTGTGCTCGAGTGTGTTGCTACGCAAAGTATGTCTTCGTAAATATTTACCAGGACTGGAATATCTTATTTGGGTAATCCTAAATTCGGATAATCAGATTTATACATTTTTATACAGTCGAAATTAATGAAAAAGTCAATAGAAAATTGTTGAAGAACTCTAAAGTTCTCAAGCATTTCAATCACCTAAAAATTTTGCTCCAATTAAAGGCAACCCTGCAAAAACTCCTTTGAAGACTCAGAAATCCTATTTCATGCAGATCCAGTGTTTTAGCTTTAACAGTTTACAATGTAGATTCAAGACGGATACTTAGCCTACGTCTTTAAGAACATTTGTATGCTGTTAAACTCAGAGACGGGTAGGAAACTTGAAAGTTAATTGAAAATAGTGTGGAGGGTGACCACACTTGCGGTGATTTGAATCCGAAAGCAGACTGTTAATATAAAAGAACAGCAAGAAACGCCAAAAATCCAACAACCCTGTTACCGATAAAAGCGCAGTCAATAGACTTTGAAGAGAAAAAACAAACATATGGAATTTGACCGAACGTACCACTGCTACAAGTACTGTGCATAACTAAGACTTTCTATCGATTTAACTGATAATGATGAGGAAGGTATTTTTTGAAACGTCCGCATGTGTAAATCAAGAAGCCAGTGACATAGTTAATCATAATATATTTTCATATTTTTTTCTTTGAAATTAATAACTTCTGGAAGACGTGTCATATTATACAACCGATTAAAGTAATTATGAAATAAATGGTTAATAATTTTGAAATTCTACAAGCAAGCAAAACTATTATAGAGAAGTAAAGAAAAGAGTGCAGGCCGGTTGGGATACTTGGGAAGGTAACAGGGGTACTTTGAGATAGGAAAATATCACCACGAATGAACGAAAAAGTTTACAAGACGGCAGTGAGTCAAGCTCTATTGTATGGTCTGGAAACTGTTGGCACCACCCAGCGACAAAAAGCGGAGCTACAAGTGGCTGAAATGCGCATGATGAGATGGTCACTAGATATGACACGAATAGACATAATTCCTAACGACCACATTCGAGAAACACCCCATATCAGGAGACTTAAAGACAAAATGAGGGAGTCAAGGCTTCACTGGTATGGGTACATAGCAGGTCGTGATGCAGATACGTAGAAAGGAGGATATTGAATTATGAAGTCCTCGGTAGGAGGCGAAGAGGGAGGCCGAGGAAAAAATGGAAGGACGAGATTGACAAAGGCTGTTGGTGCGAGGGACGCTGATGTGACAAACAAAACAGGCTGGAGACGGCTGATCCACGGTGGCGATCCCTAACGGGATATAACTGAAAGACAAAGAAAATTAATAATAATAATAATAATAATTTTGAAACGTATTTCCTGAGAGAAAGGGCATCGCTAAAATACTTCCTTTTTGTAATTTCGATGTAAAATGATAAAGTCCTTTCAGCCCCATTTTCAGCAAACACATATCTCTATGAAAAGATAAATCGTCCAAGAACAAGAACAAGGAAAACACAAAGATGTAGAAGCGCGGCAATACTTGCTTGCGCTTTAAAAAAAATAAAAGGCGACACCTTGGACACAGAACCTCGAAAAAATTAGACCTTGCATAGACTTAAAGACTGAAGTCCTTTGAAAGTTAATTTTCTTTACCAGAAGAGTTTCGAAAACAGATGAGATAGATAAGAAAAACTTCAAAAGAGTAAAATCAGAACGATATCTCAACTAGATTAGCTTTTTTTAATGAAAACAGGAGACATCAAGCTTTACTATTTATTTAGTTTTCAATAAAGTAGTCCAAAGTACCATTTTTTTAGTGTCTACTTCTCTTTTACTCAAAGAGTACAAAATTACCTGTTAGTGTAATTCTCAATTTACTTTTGAAGAGCCTGAGCAGTTAAAAGATCCTTTCATGTAATTTTCTGTTGAAACTATTAGAACTTGATTGGAAAGATAGCCCACTTTCTTACTGTAATCTTTTTTTAATATTGCAAGTAAAATTATGTTTAGTCCAGGGGTAGGCAACCTTTCTAGAGAGTGGGCCAGATCCTTCAGAAATTTTCTTCACGCGGGCAAACGTAATAAGAAACGCTAGAAACAAATAGAGAGAGAGAAACAAAGAGAAACAAAGAGAAACAAAGAGAAACAAAGAGAAAAAACAAAAGACAGATTATGTAAATTGATCTCGCTGTCAGTATTGCTATCCTCGCTGCGAAATTGGAGTGAAACCTCACCGGTGTGCCCGTTTACACGCAGTCAAATCTACACCTATGAAAAATCGCAACGGTGCGGCTACCGAAGTGTGGCTCGCAGTTATCTAAGTTATCCACGTGAAAATGTTTTTCTTGAATCTCAAGTTTGACAAAGTTATGTTTTATTCAATACATGCAATATCTGCAACAGCTAGACAATTATATTTGCTAACAAAAATTTATATAATATTATGGCCTCGCGGGACATGAAAATTCTTCTCGCGGGACCGTAGGTTTCCCACCCCTGTTTTAGTCTAACACTTTTTCGCTGGAACTTGACTAGACATCGTTTAGTATCAAGGTTAGAGAGAGCCTGCTATTTGAAATTGATATGATATTCAACAACAGAAGACAGTGTGTACTTTAGGTGTTTAAATAGCAAACAAAATCTATATTACTAACATCTTAAATTCTGTTTTTCATTGTGTGTCCACGAGTCTTGTTTGTGTGCCTTTTGAGAGAAAAAGAACGAATAATTGCAAATGTTAATAAGAAACTTGATAATGGAAGCCCAGAGGGACTACTGACTGGTTATGAAGAAAAAAAATGCAGATTGGTGCTTTTATTCTAACAGCATCTAATCTGAATTGAACTTTACGGTTGTCCAATCAGCGGTCAACAAAATTTATTGGTCATTGGCTACCTCAAATATAATTTATCTGTGTTCAAGGTTTTGACAAGGATGATTTAGGTTTTCTAGGGGGGATAGGTGTTGTTATTGCTGTTGTTTTAATGTTTAAGAACCGCGTAGAGCATAAACCCACTTGTGTATCGACCTGTGAAGGTAAGCCTGACAGAAAAAGGCTTAAGCAAAGAGACAACAGTGGACCTTAGACTTTAAAATATTCAGGTCATATCATTGTGGATAGCGACCAGAAGCAAAACATCATAAGCTGGTAGCTCTTTGTTTGTCACGGTAACTGGTTTGGCATTCTCCAAAATGTTCCGTACAGTCTCGTTTTTCTGCCTCAAGGGATCCAAAAATACTTCCCAGTATTGGGTCTGTGGTGCAGGAGGGGAAATGGATTACGAGCGCCATACACCAGTACAAATATATAACTGTTTCCGCAAGGCACACCCTGGTGGTAATATACTTTTAAATTTTCCATATATAACAAACAGGTGTTTTAACTGATTCTGTATTTTGGCAAAAGTAGGCTTATATCTTCCTAGGGCACGTGAGTTTGTGACATAGAGATTCGTATACTTTCAGCTAGCAGAGGTGGTAAAACCATGTGGACAGTAGTCACAAGAGTATCTAGGTTTTGTTTTATTCGATTGGGTTCGAAGAAGACTGGACATGTTTTTAATGAGACAGTAATATTGCTTCGTACAGCTTGAAAATAGAAGCAAGTTCACATGGTTCATATGGTGAAAACTTTCACAGTCCCGAGTGATACGGAGAAGAAGCACTTGTATGTTGTTCCGTCCACAGAAGTTGAAGTAGATATCACCATTTAGATGTTCAAATCGGGTAGTATCCCTGATTTTGATGGGTTACCTCCAATTCTGATTTATAGAGACGGTACAGAACTACTGAATCTACACTTTCTAAACGGTTATAAGGGTGAAGAGCAGCTAACCTCATTAATTCGCATATTTAGCAACGCTTCTTGTTTGCGAACTCTTTGGGCAGAGAAATGTACATGAAGCCGGAGAAAATAAATACTTTTACTATCCCCACATCCAATTTTCTGAATATTGTTCGGGACTCATCTAGAACCCTTGCGTACAAAGCTCTCTATTTCAGTTATTAGTTCCTGATAGGCTGTGGATAGATCGAGTATAGGTAGCAAATGGGGGAGAACATAAAACAACAGCAGGGTCAGCGAGTAGCTTTAGGTCCTTTTCTTTATAAAATACAAATCTAAAAAAATTAAACCAGTTGATACCCTCTAAATAATGTATACATTCATCTAAGGGAGTTGGTAATTGTTTATTGGGCTTATGAAATAGCGGAACAGATTGGTAGGTATCAGGTTGAAGAAACTGATACCATGACACAGTTCTTCCCAGAGCTTACTGCATTATTAAAGTTAAATGTATATGGTATCAATTTATTCGAGCTCCAGCAGTGATAGACGGGATGATGGTGAAATTGACTTCCGGTCTATTCTCAAGCGTGTCCAGGGAGGGAACATTGCATGCTTCTAGTTTCTCCTTCTCGTCATGTAGAAAGGCAGCAGAAAAGCCTGCGACGTCCTCTTCCTCCTCAGTACATGATGTATATATATTGATGTATATATATATTGTCATAGCGCGTACTAATAACATAAATTGTTCAATGCGTATAAGAGAGCATTAAAGAGAAGGTGAAACACACACATACACAAAATGTAATTGAGAGTAGTAGTTTTACCATGATCGAAGTATCGTAAAACTACTAGTCCCAATTGACCTGTGTGGAACTCGACCAAGTTCAGTCATAAAACCAAGCTCAGGATCTTAAGGAAAAATGGTCTTGGAGTCCTTCTGTACGGCTCACTATCCTGGAAGGCGAGTCAGGCCATCTACAACAAATCAAATGTTTTGCAGACTAGATGTCTTTAAAGGATTCTTCGTATCTTTTGGCCCAACACAGTTTCAAGCCAGTAACTCTACCAAAGAGCAGGTACATTCGCTCTCTCAGTTGAGATCAGAGGCCGATAATGGCATTGGATAGGTCACGTTCTTCGAATGGAAGAAATGACAATCCTCAGGTTGTCATGTGCTGGGCACTCTTTCCATGTTGGTATCTTTCATAAAATTGTCAGCAAAAGTTGTGTGCCTTTTTCCTCGTTCCGGTCTTCCCTGTGATAGTTGCCATCACACCAAGCAAGATGCTGTTTCCTCTATGTGCCTCATGCAGTGACCTCATAGCTTATTCTTCTTTCTCTTAACTTCAAAGAAGGCTTTTGAAAGGTTGCCATAGAGTACACTGTTTCCTACATGGTCAGCCCATGAAACCTTATGAGCCATCCTCAAAGTTAGGGTGGTTTCCACATATGTTCTTTTCTAGTAGGTAAAGTCAAAGCTTCACTTCCGCATAAGTATACTGATTAAAAAAAACCCAGAAATGTGCGTTATCTTAAAAATTTGGAGAGAGATGATAATCAAATTTGGTTAATTTATTGCAGGATTTCCAAGCTAAGGCTCTTCAAACTTTTACGTCAGTTCCCTTGTAGTCCATAAACTCTCAACATTTGAAATTTACTGTTTTCGTAATGACTTCGTTTGTAATAAATTTTAAATCGGTCC
This sequence comes from Morbakka virulenta, assembly GCA_003991215.1. Taxonomy (NCBI): domain Eukaryota; kingdom Metazoa; phylum Cnidaria; class Cubozoa; order Carybdeida; family Carukiidae; genus Morbakka; species Morbakka virulenta. Next base: position 675,067 of record RDPX01000179.1, on the reverse strand, counting down.
ATTGATCCTGATTAAAACTCATTAACTCTGTCTTGCTGGAATTTAGGTGTAGGAAAATTTTTGCAGCATAATAATATGATATGATGTAAGATGTCTTGGGCTTTTTTATTTTCCTCTGTCACCAGTAAAATCTTATCAGTCAAGTCTACATCAGTTAATAAAACTGGGTTGATTCGTTTGCCTTGTTTTCTATGCAAGCTGAAGCCTAGTTCCTAAGAATCGTTGCCTAAAGCCTGTCTTTTGGCATAGTCCAACATGGTGGTGAATATGTAAGGGGCAGAGGTATCTCCTTGTAGGACACCAGCTAGCATTTCAAAAAACTCAGTCTCTCCCTCTGAGGTTAAAGCTTTTGCTTTCGTATCCGTACAGGAAAGTCCTATTGCAAAAACTCTTTGCTCTTGTATGCAACATGCTCTTAGAATTTCTGATATAAAAAATATAATATACATATATATATATATATATATATATATATATATATATATATACCGTGAAACTTGAAATCACCAAGCAGAAAAGCTCTTTACAGAACTCAGTGAGTGTTCGAACCCACCATCCCAAGATCCCACAATAGAGAAAGAAAATTACTTTATCTCTAACAGTTATTTAATTAAATAACTTTTATTCATTTCACAAAATTAATTATAAGGTATTTTAACCGGATCAGAAAATATTAACTTTAATTAAACTTTCTTTTTTGAAATAATATTATGGGAAGAATATTCTGGTCTTTTACGTCTGCAGTCAAGGCTGTCTGAATTTTCAAAATCAACAAACGCCTCCAATCACCTTCTGGAGGGGGGGGGGGGTGGAACGAAGGTTCCCAGATATAAACTCAAAGACAAATACGAATTTTTTATACTTGCTTTCTAAACTATAATTCTTAACTATAACTCTCGATTATTAGGTCGTACAACTGTAAAAACAACCCTTAGGAAAAATCCAACTTACGACGATCAGAATTCTCACAACTTCCTGATTGTTATTTTCAATCCTGAACACGTGAAACCTTAAAAGAAGGTTGGTACCTAAACTAAAAATGGTGATTGGCTAATCCGTACAATAATTGCTCTGATTGGCTTGATTGCTAAAATTCCAACATGGCTANTGTTATTTTCAATCCTGAACACGTGAAACCTTAAAAGAAGGTTGGTACCTAAACTAAAAATGGTGATTGGCTAATCCGTACAATAATTGCTCTGATTGGCTTGATTGCTAAAATTCCAACATGGCTATTTTTCTGCGAAAGTTTGAATTGCTATCAAACAACCTAGAATAATCACGGAACTGAAATATAGAAAAATAATTACAACTAATAGGTAAATTGATTGATTGTATTACACGGAGTTCGACTACTTCTAAATACGGCGAGTACTATTTTCTTTCTGATAGAAATGTTCCACAGAATTGTTAACAGAAAAGACTAATATGACCGATAATAGTACCTAAGTTATGACCAGTAAAACGTAAACAACAAAACAAACTTATTTAACTACTTATGGCTATTACAATCAGTGTTTTTTATATAGTATTTGTAAGAATGTTATAGTTTTAATATACATGACAGAAGCCCCTTCTGTCCAGGGGGGGGGGGTGATCGTATTCAAGTGAGGCTGCTTAGTGGAAGAATAAACTATTAGCATATTAAGGTTATCTTATGTAAAAATTCAGTACATTATCTAGAACCACTAAACCTGTCTCCTGTTACAGTCAATGCTATGGGAGAATAGTTGCCTTCTTTAACATAGATCTCTTTGAATTTTGGTTAGACATCGGGGCTGTGGCTATTTTACAAGTATTTCCGTAATAGCTTTTTTACTCGAGAACTCTATTTCGAAGTTCCCAAGTTCAAAACTGATGGAAGAAGAAGTGTATCATGAAGTAAATTATCATTTTTCTTTTTGAAACAATTCTGGATGTTTTAGAGACCCTGCCACTCCAAATATATCTCAATATTTCGCCAACCAAAATCAAACAAGGAACAGATTTTTTACCAGTCAGCTTATTGAAGCCCTACATGGATTTAAGCACAACAATAAATGCATAAGCCTACAACACTTTCGAGAAAGACGTTTTTAAGCTTTTTAACTCAAGTTTTCGAAACTCGGTGGAAAATATAAGCCACCTAAAAAAAATTGAATTAGTATCCAGATCCAAACTCATTGAATTTCTTACTGAAAACCCTAGTTTCGAGTCCCTCAAGCTTTTTACCCTAGTTCTTGTTGTTGTGAACTCATAAGAAAGGTCCATGATACTCAACCGCCATATTTATCTCAGTTTGACCAACTTTGGCCACAACAAGACATCGGTGTAGTGTTATTTTCACTACGAAAACGATAACACACAATACCTTGAATCTCTAAGTATCCTTCTCTTCACAGACATCAACTCGCTGGGCTATTTAATCACTGCCCTTTCTATCTACGTGATCATTCAGTTGAAAAATTATTTATTCGATTTCCACGACCATTTCACTTCTCATCCAATACACTCTGATCGAAACAAGATAGTTCTAGGCAAGTTTAAGGAGGAATCACAAAGTATACACATGGAAGAGTTTGTAGGTCTAAGACCGAAAATGTTTTAGTTGGAGTTTGCTGGGAAGGAGATAAAGACAGCAAAGGATGTCATCCAATACACTCTGATCGAAACAAGATAGTTCTAGGCAAGTTTAAGGAGGAATCACAAAGTATACACATGGAAGAATTTGTAGGTCTAAGACCGAAAATGTTTTAGTTGGAGTTTGCTTGGAAGGAGATAAAGACAGCAAAGGATGTTATAATACAGGTTGTTGAACATGTCATTACCAACATTACAAGACATGTCTATTAGACAAAAAAACATTCAAGCATGGGATGAACCAGATCCAGTCTCCTCATCATCATCTTTATACTTAAATTGAGAAAAACATCATGATCTTCTCACGATCTCAAACGTCACCCTATGGATAAAAGTGTTAGCTTGCTTTCCCATGGGGATCGTAGTATTAATCCTTTGTACACAACCCTCCTTGTTTTTGTACAGAATCAAGTGGATATGGTGCAGGATTACATATACATATTCATATTTAAAATAAACGATTCATGATTGTCAGTTTTAATTTAATAAAGACATCTGGAGAGAAAAACACAGGAAACATTATATTGTCTCCTTTTCCCCGTGTGGTTGTTCTGGAAACGATGACTTGTGCTATGATTATTATCATTATTATTATTTCTATTATTATAACAATTCTAACAACTAGCTTGCTCCGTGTATCATGGACAGAATACAAATCAAAGAAGGAAGTCCTGGCCATGGCCAACACCAAAATGTTACTCATCAATACAATACGGCAAAGGAAAATGTAATCTCCCAGCACATTACGAGACATCCTAACCTGGAACGCCTTGCTTTGTTAGGAAAGATCGAGGGCAGAATAGCCAGAGGAAGACAAAGAAAGACATTTTTACAGTTTCTAAACAATGAGGTTACGAACAACAGTCTGAGTTGTAATGAAGTCATCCATGCCTGCAGTGATAGGATGGCTTGGAATCGCATGATCGCCGATGCCAGTATCAGGTTTGGCACTTGACCAACCAGCCACTACCTTACACAAATAAAGGGAGACGTTATACGTTTGTTCCCTAATTGTTTCATGTCTAGGACTAGCGCTCCTTCTTTGAGAAGCACACCTTTTCTATATTCATATGGCAATAGGATTATACTTATGACATCCTATACACTATAAATTTGTGTTACAAATTAAGTCGAAAAACCACTTTTTATTAGTGTTTCTCTGTATTTTCAGACACCCTTTTCTACTTCTACTAGAAGCGCTAGCGTTTCTTTTCTTTGACAACAAAGTCCATGCCTAGTAGCAGGTTCCACGTTCGAATCATTATTCAGGAAAAATACTTTACTCCTGACTAAAGTCAAAAGCTCACTAGTGAGGCGAAAAATTCTGTATCGTTATTGAACATCAACAAAACTTAGTAATAAAACCTTACCATAACTTACCATAAAAACTTACCATAAAAAAAATCTGAGTGGCTACCAACCCGGTTTAATTCTGTTTTGATAGCAAAATTTAGTGTGCTATCAAGACAAATGAACTAGAACAATAGTTAAAGAAAATCCTGCTGACTAGAAAGTAAAACTTAGAGGAATGGGAGCTCTTGCCAGTAGTTCAAATAACTAGGAAAAACTATCGACCAAGTATTTGGCTTCCTGAAAGAAGTTAACCTGACAACTTCTAGGGCCTTGACCAAATGGAATGAATTCAGTGGTGTACTTTGTGACAGAAAAATGCCCAACGTTCTCAAGATCCTTATTTACAGGGCGGCAAAATGACCTGCATTGGTTTATGGAAATGAGACATGGCCTGTCACAGATTCACTAGCAGGCAGGATGTGTTTTTACGAGGTGTGAATGGTAAGGTACTGCATGAAAATATGTCTTGAGAATCATAGGAAGAACGAAGAATTACTAGCATACATAAGAGCGATATCTATCGAACATGTTATGCCAAAAGAGAGACTAGAGTAAGCGGGGATATTTGAAGCCCTGAAAAGGCTGTTGGTATCTGTAGTATGTTGGAGATGGTGATACGGGAAGTTAAAGGCATGCAAGACCCGTCCAAGCAGCGATGGAGTAATACCATCAATTCCGAAATTCGCAGATTATCTTGATAGGAGATGTGCAGAAAATAAAAGCAAATGGAGAGGTCAAGTATATCTAGGAGTCAAGTAAAAACCTATCACCAGCATAGGATTAGCTGATGAAAGGTGAACAATGGGAGCTAGCACATGACCATTACTATTATTTTTGAACCAAGGTTAGTCTATTGGTCTGATATAAAAATTAAGACTGTGAGGTTTGTGTAACAATATACTAGGGAATCGGTTATTAACATTATAAAAGACAATTGCTACTGAACTATTGCACAATTATCTCAGATTTTTATTAAATTATAACTCAAGTCTAAACATTTACTTCTTATTGATAAAAAGCTTTTACACTAATCTTAATTCTTTGGAAATATCTCATTATGCCGGATTTTCGGCTTGGTTGGGATTCTATAATCTGTTTATATTCTTTAAAGAAATAACTATATTAAATTTGGAAGAGCTGAGAGAAATAATTATATTAAAGTTTGCTTGCCACAAAAGCATGAAAAGTTTATCATTTTTGACAAAATATGAGACTTGTGATTTTGTCATGCACGAATTAACATTTTACTCAAAGCTGCAAAGAAACCTGGGGTTAAAAAACTTTCCTTAACCTGTGTTACTTAAAGCACTGTTTTAATAGCTAGTATAATATTTTCTTTAGCAAAGTTGGGTACCCGTTGCTCAATCCACCTCTTGAAATTGAGAAAGAAAGATATTATAGTAGCAAGAAAAGTAATTTTATTGGTCATCTATACACTTTTAGTGGGCAGTCAAACATTTTCACTGACACCTCACACTTTCACTATCCAGTCAAACACTTACACTGGACGATAAAAAAATTTTAATTACAAAGCAATGGTCAATTAAAGACCTAATATGTTATGGAAAAGTCCTTTTGGTGGTTAGTAATGAAATTTGAAGCAACTAGGTACACATGTTTGATGGATAATCAACGCACTTTTAGTAGCCATTTGGCAACATTGCATAATGCAGTGGACTTAAGTCGGAAGTAAGGCACATAATACTGGCTGGTCAATGTGACTATATGTATCCCTTAAGCAGCTCAAAGAAATAAAATAAGAGAAATCGTTTACAGTTTTCAATGCGAGAGGAAGAGATCAGAAGAAAATACAAGCACTCCATGTATTGCATGGCAACTTGATACCTCACATAAAGTTGCTATTTTTATACTTTCTATGTGGAACATACACACTCACAAACACACAAAGCTAATAAAGTAGGCTTCATTTATTAACGCTTTTCAAATAAATTATTATAGCCCAAATAATTAACTAACGGAGGACCATGTTACTTATGGTAACAATGAGGGTCGAGGCAAGAACGATGTAATCAATGAAGATATTGCCATTCGAATGCTGGGAAAGTGGTACATTTGTTATAATGCAAGTGATGGTGACTTTTGTTATTATTATTATTATTATTATTATTATTATTATGGTTTCTTTCTCTCCTCACAGCTCATGGCTGGTTTCCACGTTGTTGTACGTTTGGGGCCCCCAAACTTAGACATTCAACACTTTACAGAATATTGTGGCCGATCCTAAGAGGGCAGTCTGTAGCAGCTTGTCTGGCAAACTTTCCGCCATTCCAGATTAATTTTATTATTATTATAATTATTATTATTATTGTTGTTGTTGTGGTGGTGGTGGTTGTTGTTATATTGGAGTTGTGGACACTAGCAATGAGGATACCAGCAATGAAGATTTTAACAATAAAGCAAAAGGGATGCAAAAAATGAGACTATTACTATTCCAATTGTTGTAAATCCCATTATTCAACATTTTGTTCAATAAAATACCTCTAATGTCCATCTCAGTTTTTCTATTTCTATCCTTTGGAAACGCTTTCCCATCTGCATTCAGAAAGTAAATTGCCAAAAAATGCATGAAACTATCTTCTGTTTACAATTAAGTAGATTTTAACCTGAAAAAAATGCTCCTTTGGTACAACAAAAGTAATTACTAGAAAAACAAACAAACAAAAAACTTATAAATAATCATTCAATCGTCTTTCTTATAATGATAAAAATGGACCAACGTAGGAAAAATTGAATCAGACTCCAGCAGCAAGGACAAATCAGCAGTGGTTACCATCCCTGAGAAAATGTGATGGCATAAATGCATCAGCTGTTGAAATCTAATGTCAAGTCCTACCGTATGGAGAGGAGACATGAAAGACAACAATGCCCATCATTATGAAAATGCAAACCTTTATCAACAGCCTCCTGAGAAAACTACGCTCTATTCTTTGGCCTCACTCCATTAACAACGCATACCTGTTACAGCTTACCTACCAGCCGCGAGATCAAAACGAGATACAGAGAGAAGATAGGGATTTATAGGACACATCCTGAGGAAGCTAGCCAGAAACATTACCCAGCAGACATTGAAGTGAAACCCTGGGGAGAAACCGAAAAGAGGATGGCCAAGACGCACCTGGCGACGTAAACTAGAGAGTGACAGCAAAAAGATTAGAGAATTCTGAAAACAGCTAGAGAGAATAACCCAGAATAAAGGATTCTGGTGGACTGTTGTCGGGGACCTATGTTCCAGAAGGAGGGATAGGCTTACGTATGTATTTAAGTAAGAAAGTAGGTAAGTATAAGTGCCTAAAAGCAGCGATCATAGCAAAATGAAAGGAAAATAAAAAAGCTTGCTGAGACTCTCTCCTTTTGAACCTTTTTACAGTGTCTAACATAGCTATACTGTTCTTATTCATAAAAATATAAAGACAATTTGTTGTGACTTATCGCTGAAATATGTCTCTTCCACTACCCTGATAATTTATACTGAGCTGCATTTCGTAAGATACTTTTGTCTTTTTTTAGCAAAAAGCTCTGGTTAAGTCCAAAAGATTGTTAGTTTACATATTATTGTGATGAAGTCTTTTATCGTAAGTTTTTTTTTTTCATTTTGCTATGATCGTTGCTTTTGATCGCTGATTTTGACAGGTCTTCCCTCGTTGCCTTTTAGCTTCTTTTCTTTTCTTAAAGGCCGTAACCATATCTCAATTACGTGACAAAAATATGGGGTTTTTTCAGTACTAGAGTGATTGGTTTGGGGTTTTTTGTCACTTTATCTCCACTTCAACTTAGTTTACTGCTGATGTCTGATGGCGTTTTTTCTTTTGGAAGCACATCTTGATTAAAACACTGACAAAATCAGCGAAAAACAGAAAAGAAGAAATTTAGCACATCAAAGTTTAAAAACATATTTAGTTTCTGTCACTACCAATTCCATGCATTTGCATAGCGCCATTATTTTTCAAAGTTCCTCGAGTAACACGCATAAATTTTTTTACGTCGTCTTCTGCTTAGTTAAAGAGCGGGAAGAATATATCTGTTTTTTACAATGTCTATGTTCTTTTGAAATTGCTAAAATGGTGTACTTCCCAGAAAATTCTAGAAAAGTAAGGAATAAGCAAGTTAATTTTAAAAAAACCTGACAGCTAGTTGCCCACTTCAAATGTTCCAACAGCGTGGTTTTAATATTCATAAGTTTCTGATTTGTTAATTGTTTTACTTAGCAGCTTCTCTTCCCTGCACGGTGACCATCTCTTTTTATGGAAACGATTTTTTCTTATTTCAGAAATAAAATGTAGTCAGTAGAAATTTTCCTTTCAAAGATTTCTACAGACACATTCTAACATTAATTTTTGTACATTTTAGCTGAAGAGACTTTTTAACTGAAAATTTCCTAATCTTTGATTCGAACATTTGATTCGAATATTTGATTCGAACATTTGATTCGAATATTTGATTCGAATATTTGATTCGAATATTTGATTCGAATATTTGATTCGAATATTTGATTCGAATTGTTTATTTCAATCATTATATGTTTGTTTTGTACATTTAAAAAATAAAATATTTTTAAAGAATTTCATGAGGAATATGACAAGCTACAAAGCCTAAGTCTCATATATCTTATTTCTTGAAATTAACTATTTTTATATTTTAACAATATTCGGATAATTAAGACACCCAAAGCAACACTAAATTTTGGGTTGAACACTTGGCACTACAGATAGTTAACACGGTTAACTAAACTTTTGCAGGCATTAAATTTGAGTAAGGGAAGTGAAAATAAAGTACATGCTTTTTTGGTTAGCATCCTATTGCATAAGTATCAGTGAAAAGCAACAAAAAGACAGCTTGTTTATGTTAACCTGATTTAATAACATTTTATCACAATGCAAGGTCCTTATGTGAAGGGATTTAAGTGGAGAAAATACCAATTCTTGCATTGTTGACATCTTTTAAGATTCCAGACTCCTTCCAGTTATTAATAGCAATATGTCTACCATGAGCAAACAGAGGATAGTTATACATCTTAACCATGCATTTTAGATGCAATGATTTTGAGAGGGAGACCCTAAAGTCGTCACGTTATTCGTCCAGTCTTCTGACAATTCCCCCTAGTAATCGATTGGTAAAATATACGGTGAAAGATTCTTTCTCCAATTCTTCAATGAGATCCAGTGGTTGCATAGGATGGGTCAAAGTTTTGGCACCTGCACAGCAACTATTAGAACCTAGTTCAGTCTTCACATCACAGATCGACATTTCTGGGCCTTAAAAAAAGAATTGTTGTCCTTCCAAAAACCTGAAGTTTTTTCTTTACGCAGCTGATGTAATTCTTGATAACTTCCTTCAATAAACGAAGTGTCTTTTATCTATTATACAGTGTGATGGATTGAAAGGAAGACAAAATTCTTTTGGAAATTTTACCAAAGGTAAGGGTTTTTGTCATACCAGTGTAGGTAAGGTGAAAAGGTAGAATTTGACCACTAAGTCTTTGTGAGAAAGTAGTTTTTATTCCCATTTTATCGTCAACTCCATTTTCGAAACATGTTTACTCCTTTTCTTTGCCATGGTTCTTTTGAAAACGCTGACGAACTGTGATGGTGTTTGGTACACATTTATTATTAATTCGTCAGATATGTTGTATTTCGGGACAGCCTCGGTAATGTCGCGAAAAGAAAAATGCCCGATTTCATTCCATATTACACTCATGATGGCAGGCCGAAAAGTAGTAGCTCATTTTCGGAAAAAAATCAGACGACGATTCAAATATTTAATCCAGCCATTTGTAATGTTGAGGTTTACACAGTTCACCCATTTCAGAATACTACTCTATCAAACTGATAAGAATGCTGTACACAATATTTCGGTTAATTGTATCCCCTGCCATTCTTAAATGTACCGATCCCAATTCGACTGACAGGAATGGGATTGCTGTTACTTAATAATTGTTCATGGAACTTTGTCAGCCAAGGACGCACCGTGCTTTCTCTGAGATTGGGAACTCCTTTTCGCAGCGTTTTACCACAGGACTTGGTGTATGTAGAGCTGGGTATTTTGCGATATGAAGTATGCTTGATTTATCATCTGTAACTCCCTTTCTTTTGATCTTTATCACTGATTCTTCCTCGATGTCGTTCACAATACTTAAAGCTTAATCCTGCTATATACAACTTATGACTCTAAAACCTGACCTTCGTGTTGTAGTGACATTACTATTTTCTTTTGTCTCCTTCGCCCTTGACTTTGCAGTAAAATACAAAAAAATACTTCTTGACATTTTCAGATTCAGACTACAGACATGTACCACGGACTAATATGTTTCCCTCGAGGACCAGTCTAAAAATGTCAAGCCAATATAATGTACCGAAATGATTCGGCAATAAAAATGAAATCATCACAATTGTATTTTTAATTAATGGTAACGAAATAGAGTTGTCTAAACATGGATCTGAAATGCACTAATTTATTTACAAGAAACTTTGGAAAATCTTTTTACACGACTTTCTAATCTTTTTTTTCAACTTCTATACAAGGAGTTTCTTAGCAATTTACCTAACATGAGAATGAAATGCAATATTTCTTAAATTAATTTTCCTGTTACAACAACTGTGCGAAAATGTGCGAAAATTTATAAATAATATTAACGATTTTGACTATTTCTTGAAAGAAATTAAATGGCATGGAAATTGCAGCTTTAAAAAGCAAATTTAAGTTTAAAAGTTTGATAACATAACACCCAAAGTTTCTTAATTTTTTCAGCTTACACAAAACCTTGCAGCAAAGTTTTTTTATTTTTGGAAATATGACTGTAGGGCTTTTCCTAAAGGGTTTCTTTTTAAAAATGAGTATAATTTCCCACACAGAGAGTGGGCTATCTAGACATGGGTTTTAAATAAAGTCCTGCCTTTTCAATTACCAATAACAGTGGCTGTCTGGTTTTGTTCGTGTTTAGTAATTTATTAGTTTAGCAATAAGCTGTTGTGCCAGTGTTTTGCAATTGGTGATAAGTAGCATGGTAATAACAGATGATTATGACTTGTTTTGGAAGTTCCAAATGAGACTCTCCGTGGATTTCATTTTTATGGAAATGAAACAGAAGGGAGACCATACAAAGGACAAAGTGTTAGCTTTGAGAGAAAGGGGGAAAAGCGATCGGTTTGCTTTGGCAGGCCTGGTAAACATTTCAGAGACGAGTGATCGTTTTACAGTTGGGCATGTACCAAGTGAGATATCCCACTATATATGCCATGCATTTCTACAGGGCTGTCAGTTTGATGGCTCACCTAAACCTCCTCATGAAAAACAGTTCCCGTTACCACAAGGTGGCCTATAGATCGAGCTGGAAGTCAATGTATGTTGGGGTGATGAGCACAAATGTAATACACTAAATGGCTATGTTATGAAATGTTGTTAGCCTGAGCAAGAATATGTCGGTGAATTTGAAAGTATCCTTGAGAAGATTATCGAGAGAGACACAGTGGAGGAAGAGTCGTCCGGTGATGAATCTGGTTTTAAATACGAAAATAAGACAGAAAATGGTTTGAAAAACAAAAATAAGACAGAAAATGGTTTGAAATACAAAATTAAGACCGGAAATGGTTTGAAAAACAAAAATAAGACAGAAAATGGTTTGAAATACAAAATTAAGACCGGAAATGGTTTGAAAAACAAAAATAAGACAGAAAATGGTTTGAAATACAAAAATAAGACAGCGAAGCTCCCTTGTCAATCGAAATTTTCCACATAGAGGAAGATTTGCCTGAAAAGCTTGACAAAGACTTGAAAACTCTGAAGAGTCCTCCAACGGCAAGGACGAAGAAGTGTTTGTCATGATACATGGATTGGACTCTGACTCTGAATAAAATCCTTGTACAAAAGCATACTTTACAGACCTTAGAATTATTTCTTTATTCCAACCTTTACCTCATTAGGGGTCCTTCAAGTATCAGTTAACAATAAAATAGGTAGCATATAACAATGTTAGACACTTTTCCTTATACAAAATATACAGGGCATAATGTATACATGGAAAACTATCTACCATAATGGCATTACGTAATACTTGAATGCCCCTTAAGATATTTATTGGTACCATTAATCGTCTCCATAACTAGAGGAAAGAATATGACTCCCCCACACGAACAGCTGGTCCCAACGAGTCCCAACGAGTGCCAACCACTTGTATCTCAAATATTTTATCCCACAACACTTCAAACACTTTACTCGACCATCTTGCAGTGCTAATATCGACCATACTATAGGCATGATCCTCCTGTGGAAACGCTGTAAAAAAATCATGCTTTACATAAATTGTGGCCAACAGACAGGCATAAACATGGTAAATTTCCTCAATTCTGTTCCCAGATCCCCCCAATATTGGGTAAAAAAACAAATCCAAGTAAATAGCGTCGCAAAAATTAACATTCCTTCTCATTAAGATCCTCAAAATTAAAAACCCCCGAAATTAGGGCACCTATAATTAAAAAGGAATTTTTTGAAATTTGTTACTTTTCTGGATTGCAAATATTAAGGAATGGTAAAGGTGAAATTGTAAAACGTTATACCCCCCAATACAAGTGAGATGCCATGTAATATGCTGAAAAAAAGCAACAAATTTCATGAATAAAAAAAAGAAACCCTGAAGAGTAAAGATTGAGTGAAGTAGCATAGAGATTAGCTGGGATCAAACAATAGGAAGAAAAATTGTGTGTAAGGATAGAAGAATTAACTGTTGTTGATAATTGAACATTGATCCGCATGACTTAGTTATTGAGAAAGAATATTACAGCTAAATTTTATATTTATTGTTTTCTTACCTATCCAAATTCACTCCTCGAAAACACATGCACACACAAAGTATGTCACTGACAAAGGAAAATCGAACTGGGTACGGTACTTCGAGGGACGTGGGGGAAGCTCAAACTGGGAACCACTTGCATGGTAAGCTGATAATTTAACTACTCGACTACTATTCCCTCGTATGTCACATTCGGTGTTAAAAAGGTTCACATAAGTCATGAAATTAGAAAGAAAAAAATCCAAAATTCAAACTATGGAAAAAAGAATACCAAAAAAAAGCGTGGTATTAAATAAGTCAAATGTACAAACTTTTCACTTACATTTTTCTCCTCAATGAAACAGTCTACTTTTACTTTATTTGATCAAACTTTATTGCTTGTATTTCTTGTATGTATCTTCTATCGAAGTTAGCTGAACTCCCGCGGGCTAAAAAGGTTCTGGACAAATCTTTTTAACCGACAGAAGTTCATCAATACGATATTGTTAAATGAGAAACAGCTATCCTCTGCTGGAATGCACGCTATGTAAAGAAGTGCATTCCTTTGAAATCACAGATGATATTCATATAATGAACCTGAAAAGAAAATGAAAAAAAAATTTATTTAGGACCTCTGGTTATAATTTGTAAAAAATACATTATCTTTTCAGAAAAAGAATATGGTAAGATTTATAAACATTTTTCTACATAATACTATCTAATTCAACTCAGACAATATTTACCATTTAATCTTTATTTTATGTGTCTGTTATTCATTACTATCTTTTTGGTATCTGTACCAGAAATATCTGGTACTATATGTGTTTGTTTTGAAACTAAATTTCTTGTTTCTAGGTTAACTTGTCATCTAGTTCTGGATGCCACAATCTAGTTCATCTCAGACAATACTCACCAATTGCTCATTATTATATGTGTCTGTTACAGATTGCAAGTTCTTGAAATATGTGCCAGAAATATCTGTAAAACTTGAAGTATTATTATTATCTCATTTTTACACTGTGTGTCTTCGCCGCATTTTTATGCTGAATCATAACAAATGACCATAGGCTAATAGCAATTTCTTTTTTTCCTTCAAAACTGCAGTACTTTCCGCAAAACCCTCGCAGTTCCTAATATCGCAGTCTTTTGAAGCACTCCCACGTTAAAGTAAATCTCACGCTTTCCAACCCACTTCTCAAATCCTTTTGTCACACATCCCAGAGCTCCTATCACAATAGGTACCACTTTCTACTTTCTTCAATTTCCACAGTCGTTTTATCTCTCTTTTCAAATCTTGATACTTTTCTACCTTCTCCATTTCTTTCTCCTCGACATTCACATCCATTGATTATTATTATTATTATTATTGAATTATCGCACACTGATAAGATGTCATTTCATTCAGCGGTAATGTCTCCTTGATATTGGTGACAGCAAGTCTCCTCAATTTTCAAGGACTTTTCTCAGGATCCGTGCAGATTGCAGGATTACAATCTTCTGCATCTCTTCAATTCTGGTCTCAATTCCCAGCTCTTCTACTCNTTATTATTATAGAATTATCGCACACTGATAAGATGTCATTTCATTCAGCGGTAATGTCTCCTTGATATTGGTGACAGCAAGTCTCCTCAATTTTCAAGGACTTTTCTCAGGATTCGTGCAGATTGCAAGATTACAATCTTCTGCATCTCTTCAATTCTGGTCTCAATTCCCAGCTCTTCTACTCTTCTTTTGATGTCTTTTGGTGGTGTTCCTAACGCCCCGATGACTATGGGTACTACTTTCACCTTCATGTTCCATATTTTCTATTATTATTATTATTATTATTATTATTATTATTATTGAAGTAATGTGAAAAAATACTATCTATTATGTGAATTCAAGTTAGCCGATATAGTCTTTGCCTTTTACAAGTAAATCTAGGTTCATGACAAAAAAACCCAAACAGTTCATATTCTTTTTCATTGTAGCGCATTTGCAGATTTCTTACAATTCCTTTATTAATACTTTCCCATAAATTCTCAAAAAGCTGACCCATTTCTGAAATCTTCCAGAAATAAAGATTTTGACTGGTGTTTACATTTGCAATACACAATGGAAGTTTGACCTGGTAAATGGTGAAAGGTTATGAACACTGAAAATACAGGACATCTATACGTATATATATATATATAATATACATATATATATAATATTATATATTACATATTCTATGTATATATAGTATTAGGAGTAAACTCCAAACAGCTAGATATGAAATGCTGCTATTTGAAAAAAAAACCAAACCGAAAAACTCTTTACATCACAAAACAATTTCAGACGACTCAAGACACGATACATAAATAAAGGCACAAAAGAAGTGTATATTATATAGTATATGCGAAGTGAAGCTAGAAAAATAAGAACTATGATTGCATATTGCTCTGCTATATGCATTGAGCAATTTTTGATACGAATACACAATATTACACAAACACAAATATATATATATATATATTTTTTAAATATATATATATTTATATATAGTAAATTGTGGAATATAGAATAAAAAATTACCCATCTAACATTATATCTAATGTAAATTCAAGTTGAGTCACGTACTCGTATGGTTGTCACCAATATATATATTTATATAATACGTAATATATTATATTTTATATATGTTTGTTTAGAAGTATAAGTTACTTTAAGAAACTTAAAGTTACAAATATTACGTACTTATTTGCTTTATCTTAACTTCTCAGTAATAAACATAGAGCACTAAATTAAAAAAACTGTTACTTTACTGTACAATATATATATATATATATATTATTCACATAGATTTAACAATAAATTCTTCAAAATTGCACAATAAGCTAGTGTTGAATATGATATCATACTAAGATATACAAACCATTGCCTTAACTTGATTTATCATTTGTTTGTTTCGCCTATATAATTATATTCGTTTATTGATTGATTCTAAATTTAGATCATAAATAGACATTGAAAAATAGCATATATTTACCATTCTTTTTAGGAGCAGCGCCTACTTCGAAGATTTCAGTGAAATGCTTTATCAAAACATTCTTCTAAGGCTTCTAGAAACTGTATCAGCTGTGATGGCTTTGAGAACTATAACGTTTGGATAATATTTGAATTTGCAGTGATCAATGACACAGTTAGAACTGGTAACAGTTGGAGACAATGTGTACAGAGAGAGAAACATGATTTTGAGGTCACAAAAAGTTAAGCTAAATTGATTATAAGCTAAATTATATTTTGCCTAGCAAAAGCCAACAGGTTGCATGAAATTCACAACATGACACAGGTTTTACTAAATAAGATGTTGAACACACTATTGCTTTCCAAAGTTTAATCTTCACGACTTGCTCAGTCAGATTGACCCAAATCCTCAGCTTATTTCAAACACTGATGAGAAACGACAAAAGTGTTATTTGTGGTGTACACACAAATTATATTGATCTTCAAAAAGCGTAGTTTTTCAATTTTCTGGGCGTGGTTATCTGTGCGAAAAGACTCAAAAGCATGCCATTGCAAATAGTACAGTACATGTTGAACCAATTATAACTAGGCGAAGGTTCAAGCTTTCGTTTGTAAATATTCATTTAAAACCGAGCAATTTTAACAAATGATATGACAACTAGTAGCAGGTAAAGTGCCCAACTTTAAGATATCTGAAACAATCACTTCATTCTTGACTCAATATCTGATCTAGGATGTAGACAAAACAAAATTTATGATAGTTCACTGTTAAATCCTGACTACAGGTGATGGAAAAGCTGTTTTGTCTCTACACTTATAAACATACCTTAAATATTAAATTCACAGTAAGTTGACTATTCTAAAATTAGCAAATATGATATGTACTACTAGTTATGCTGAAAACGAGCTAAAACATTTTCCTGAAAATATTGTAACAAATATATTAGGTTATAAATAAATGGGTTTGTAACTTAGAAGAAGAGGTTAGAATCAGCATTAAAAAGAAGTTAGAATAGCTTTTTTCGTAACTCTAAGATTCGTGATCAAACCACACTTACTTTTGTCTGTCCTTAAATAAGCCTTCTTTAAAATAAATAATGTATATAAATAATAAATAAATAAACGAATAAATAACATAATAAATAAATATGTATATAATGCATAAAGAAATAAGTGTTGAACACAATGCAAATAAAGATCATTATTTTACTACAAATATATTTCCTCTTACTTGTAATTTCTCTCCTACTTAAGATGGTGCTTGTTAGAATTTGACATGCCTTAATTTTCACCAGAATAAAATTTCGCAATTGTGCGCATCTTTCATCTGTTTGAAAAAATTAATCAGCACCTAATTTTGGCAAGGCCTTTTTTTTCCCCCCCAAATTTATTACAGGGAAAATGTGATATAAAAATTCTTTGGATGGCTGAAAATATGGTAATGCATTTGGGACGATAGAAAAAAATGCATTTATTAGAGACAACAAAATAAAAATTTCTAACAAATGGTTCATTCGTTTAAGAATTGAAAATATTGTTTGTTTTTGTTCTTTAAAATACAGTCAAATTCCTGTTTTCATCGAAATAAATCAAAGCGAAATTCAGTTCAAGTGACCATTCGGGAAAATTCATCAAGATGAAAAACTTTGACAAGCTTGTTTATGATGATAAATCTGCGCACATAGTCATCCACGTCAGGTAATTAAAACCTCCATACCTCCAGCATCTTTATATTTTCTTTTCTCAACTTTCCAGATGCCTTTGGAATTTTGGTGCAAACTAGTTTTCCCTGCTTGTAATTCTTCAATAACTCAATCTTGAGCAAGACCTTTATTGTCAATAAACACCATTTCTTTAGTAAGAAAACACCTTGAAAGCAGCTCGAGTTTTCCTTCAGTAAAAGAGCTATACAATTAGTATATCACGCTAAGATTTATCATCATTCCTTAACTGCAAAGGATGCCATGTAACATTTGTAAAAGTAAGGAGTAAATTCATTTATTCTGACTCTTTTCAATAAGTGATACATTAGGTTTCTTCTTTTTAAAGGGATATTGTATAGTCGCCAAGCACATTGGTTGTCTTTAAAACAACAATTTTCGTTCGTTTCTTTTTGTTTTTTCCCCTTTTCCTCCATACTTTCTTTGGCTTCTAGATTTGAGTTTACAGAGATGTCGACAGCATTTCGCCCTTGTTATTTATTTCTCTGTTTAGTTCTTTTCCCAACGCAACATTTTTTTATTTTTTAAATGTTCTTGTTGAAGTAATCAAGAATTTTTATCGAGCGTCATTTTTGACCTTGACCAATTAGTCTCAGTGAGACTAATTGGGTTTTTGTGCTGATTCAATTGTGCGAGAATAAAGCCCGGTACCTGTAGCTCACTTTCCATATTAAATAATTCAAAACCTGTTGTAACTTTTTAACCATCGATATAAAACACAACCGTATTTTGAAAGTCAGTGAGAGAGAGAGAGAGAGAGAGAGAGAGAGAGAGAGAGAGAGAGAGAGAGAGAGAGAGAGAGAGAGAGGAGAGGGGGGGTATATATATATATATATATATATATATATATATATATATATATATAT
>RDPX01000179.1:621940-656713 GCA_003991215.1 Morbakka virulenta | reverse complement strand
GAGAGAGAGATAGAGAGAGAGAGAGAGAGAGAGAGAGAGAGAGAGAGAGAGAGAGAGAGAGGTGAGAGGGGGGATATATATATATATATATATATATATATATATATATATATATATATATATTACCATTGCAAGTTGCATCTTATTTTTGAAGGTAACAATTCGTAAAATTCTCCCATGAAAAATTGATAAACGGTAGAAATAATGCCAAAATTGGCTAAAACATCTCAGTTAACATTAATTTGGATCATTTATCAAACACAGCCAAAATGGTAAAAGAGACGACGAAATGTCAAAATGGCATGTTAAAACTTCAGTTTTATGCTGGGGGAAAATTACTACAGAGTTAAAATAACGTGACAGCTAAGATTTCCTTGTACCCTTTAAATCGATCAGTTTCTTGTGCAAATCTTTTTCATAGAATTTACACAGATTGAATTATTTAACGACCTTAAGTTATTTCTTGCAAGGGAAGATGAACAGTCGAAAACTAAGGTTATCATAAAGTATCAACTGCGTTTTTTATTTCCAGGTGCAGTGTAAGCTTGCTGATGGTTCATTTTCATTTCTGCGTATTCGCTCTAATTTCTTTTGAAAAATTAAATCGTCTCGCGGACACTGCGTGAAAGCGAGAACTATCAACATTCAAAAGTTGACCCAGTGTGGTTTTGCCATTGTTTTAATAGTTAATAATCTTGTTAAGTATCCCATCCTGGCTGTGAAACAAATCCTCTGTGAAAAATAAACCATACGTAACTGTTTCAAAGTTTTACTGATTTTCTGCTTATTTTTCTGAAGTGGTGAAAATTAAAAATATTTGCCTGTGAAGGCTCCAAATTTTGAAATTCTGAAATAGTTTTCAAAATCTTTGCATGGTTGTTGTACCAGTAGGTTTAAAGGACTCAAAAGGCAAAAATTAGAAATATCTAGTTTATTTTCTGGTTTTGAGGCTCAAAAAGTAAATTTTTGGCTTGAGGGGTCTGCAGAAACAGTGACAAGATACTACAGTCAATGAACATTAGTACGAAAAATATTAAAATTAGTACTAAAATATCAGTTACATGTTACTGTCAATTTAAATCACAGGGATTGCTAACTCTAACACAGAGTTGCAATCCTCTAGTGATTTAGCTTTAAGATTTATCTATCGACTGTACTGAGCTGAGAATTTCTTGTGTCCAGCATTACAAAAGGATTACTGAGTAGATTTCCATCCACTATATATATATATATATATATATATATATATCGATCGATAGATAGATAGATGGATGGATGGATGGATGGATGGATGGATAGATAGATAGATAGATAGATGGATAGATAGATAGATAGATAGATAGATAGATAGATAGATAGATAGATAGATGGATAGATAGATGGATAGATAGATGGATAGATAGCTAGATAGATAGACAGATAGATAGATAGATAGATAGATAGATCGACAGATAGATAGATAGATAGATAGATAGATAGATAGATAGATAGATACATACATACATACATAGATAGGTAGATAGATAAAATAGATATAAATATCATTAAATCTGCAGACACATAGCCACTTGTTACACTGTTCAATCAGTGCATCTTGAAACCTCTGAATATGTTCATTCCATACAAAGGCAACCATCAATTGCATATATATATATATACATGCAATTCACGTGTAAGTTAGATTAGAAATTAATATTATTCTGCCTTATATTTCATAGACAGAGCAAGTAAATCTTTTTACACGCTATACAAAATACCATCGACTATTCCATCGACCAGGGGGCATAAAAATATGTAGTTTGTACAAAGATAGAGCATTAGGCAGTTGAATATAGTTTTACATAATAAAGGCACTGAGCCAAAGTATTGATTAAATCATACAACAAACAGATTAAATTTTAAAATTCTATGTTTTCCATGCAATTTACAGTTTTTGAAACTGTTTGAATAGGATCCTTTGCGTCCTGATTTTTAACCAATCATCTGTAAGCAGTTCAGTCATTCAACCTTTGTTTAATTTACACTGCGTTACTTTTCTCCTCAATTGTTCTTCACTTAAAGCGTTTCACATCGGATATTTTTTGGCATTTTGTATGGATTCATCTAAGCATGTTTGGGTAATCTTGTCCTTCTTTTTCGTCTTCTTTTTTTCTTTTATCTTTTTCTTTTTTCTCTTTTTTCTTTTTCTTGTTCTTTTTCTTCTTCCTTTTCCCCCTTCTTCTCTTTCCTTCTTCTTTTGGCTTCACTCACTCTGTAACAAGAGGCAGCCACACCACACATTTCACCCCATAACATCGACGCTGGATATTTTTACTCTCTAAAATAGTTCAGCAATATTTTTACTGATGTTATGGAGCCTTCTTGTTTCTTTTCTTTCTCTTACCCTTGGTCATGCATGATAGCTCCAGTTCCACAGGTCTCTATCAGACAAAGTCTAAATACATTGGTTCAGTGTCTCCCAAAAACCTCTTGTTGGATTCCAGTGGTTTTCTTTGTACATTTTTAAACATATACTAGAAGATATTTCACGGTTACCAAATTCATCAAGAATATAAGTTCTCTGATTATTAGGACACTTCTATGATTATTATTTTTTGAATCTTTGTGATGATATATGCAGAGTCTATTTAGCAAATATAATTAGTTAATATAGTAAACTTATATGTATGTATGTATACAAATATACATACTACATATAGTTTAATAAACTTGAAGAATAGCTCTATTTTTTCTGAAACTTTTTTTCTTCTGAAAGTTGGAAAAAAATGTAGTTATTCCTAGGGTTTACTATTTTGGCTGTGTTTTCAAAAATATAGAGCAGTTTACGGTATCAATACAAACTTTTGTATAAAAAATATACGTGTTTATATCTGTCTGCTGTAATATAGATACATCTTTTAATAAACAGAGACAAAATTCTATAAAGGAGTAAGGTTTCTTAGGTACACGCAATTCTTTTCAAAATAATTTATTTCTTATTTACTTTTTTCTGTTAAAGAAAAACAAAGGAAACATATCTTTGAAACATATTTATTTAAAGATATCAAAGTCCAAATTAATGTTAACTGAGATGTTTTCGCCAATTTTGGCATTATTTCTACCGTTTATCCATTTTTCATGGGAGAATTTTACGAAATTTTACCTTCAAAAATCAAGATGCAACTTGCAATGACTATATATATATATATATATATATATTACGCTCCCTTACGAAAGTTTGGTTGAGCACTCCATCTGAGATGGGAACCTGGCGTTTGCGTAATGCGGAGCTCACTGCGCATGCGTAGTTTGAGCACTCTGACAGGATCCCACAATAACTTCTCAAGCTGTGTTTGCTCCGGCAACATGGCCTGAGAGTTATGTCTCAGAAACTCTGTGCTGCACTGATGAACCCACAAAGGGCGAAACAGTACTGTCAGTAGATTGAATACATACACATATATACATATATAGTCACATTTTATCAGACGTTGGACACCATACACTAGACCAAGTTTGGGGGATGAAAAGCAAGTTTTCTCATAAATGATAGCGAGTAAAATACCCTTTCTTCATCCACTGTGACAAAATGAAGCTTTAAACCTCTCCATGTAAAGCAGTATCAATTATTTTCAATATATTTTCACAGTAAATCTTTTTGAAAGCAAGCCAATTTGAATGGTCCTTTCTCTTCCGTTGATCAGCACATTTGCATTGGAGTGAAAGGCCAGGAAACGCCTTAGGGATTTATTCTATTTTTTGTATAGTTTCATCTTCAGTGGTAATTTACACTATTTTAAAAAAGTAATAGATGTTTAAATGTTTCAGTACATTGATCAACCTTTGCTGAGACAGTTACAAAGACTGGCATTCTTCAAAAGAATTGGGAAAAGGTCAATAGAGAGCTCTGAGATGGTACTCTGACAGCATGCCCCGACAACATAGTTTTATGCTGGACAAAACAGAAATTTCAGAGAAGTAAGAAAGAAATTGCAACTAAATGGCCGACATATCTATACCTGTGAAAGATGTAAATTATTTAGTTTGGATAAAAAGTTAATAAAAAGTTTATATTTATACATATGTATATGTTTATATTTGTGTAATTTTGTGTATTCGTATCAAAAAGTGCTCAATATATATAGCAGAGAATATTAACGCATTGTAATACCTTACCACCTATAATTTTTATTTTTGCTGAGCCACCTACTTTATTTGTTTATAAAAGCTTGTACAGTATTTGTAGCATTATTGCCTGATAATCGAAATATCGTGAAACTATTAGTGGCAATCATAGTTCTTATTTTTCGTGTTTTACCTTGTGTATGTATATGTTTATATATATATATATATATATATATATATATATATATACAAAGTAAAAGAGACAACTCAAAAGTTGTGTATAGAACTTAAAGTTTCGTGTCTTACACTCATCAGCTATATGTATATATATATATATATATATATATATATATATAGCTGATGAGTGTAAGACACTAAACATTTAAGTTCTATAAACAAAGTTTTGAGTTTTCTTTTTTACCTTGAATATTCGCTCTGGATTTCCATCGGGCATTGTAAATGGTAGCAGAAGAACACTATTTTTTTCATTTGTTTGTTTACTTATAAATAAATATATATATATAAAGTAAACAGAGTTAACAGAGTGTTTTGCTATTTTAAAGAAATAAAGAGATGTGCTGAAGAAGCACAAAGGTTAAAGATCCTCATGCAATTATTATAATATCTTGCAAGCACTGCCAAAGAAATTAATTCCACAAAATCATGCACGAGAAAAAATCATGCATCCTTGTAACAGTCCTTTGAAAATCATGTACGACATTCATTAGTTTTAGTTTCTGTCCGATATCAATCAATTTGATTTAATTTACAGATATTAATGGAATAGTAGTCAAATAGCAAGTATATACCTCAAATGCAATCAGCCTATTTAAGGACATTGAATATGACAGAATGGATAATCTTATGGTCTGTTGATTTAGATCTAGCCAAAAGTCTGTTATGGGAAGAATTGAGAATGAGGTTATTTCTAGAATGGCGATTATTCAGCTTCAAGGTGATTAATAATGAACAAAAAGAAAAAGGATATGCTAATAGGATGCATTTGTAAGGAAATCTTTCACTTCTATTTTCTGAGAAAATGTAGTAATTTACAGCCGGTAAGTGCTTTTTAATGTTTGTTAAAACGAAATGAAACGATAACTTTCCAGAATTTGTTTTGTCATATAAACTCTCTATTTTTTTGTTCATTTCACTATTAATGCATGACTTTCAGCTTTATTCGTTGAAAACAGAATGCCTTCTAATAGATTCTTATTTGCAGAGGAATTCTAACAAGTAACGTATGTTGTCAGATTGGGAAACGACCCTGTATCATTGGATGCGAAATATAATATATATATAAAGAGAGAGAGAGAAAGAAAGGAAGAGAGGAAAAGGAAGAGAGACAGACCGACAAACAGAAACAAAGAGACATAGAGATAGAGGGGGAAGATGTAAGTTGAGTTAAAGAATAAAGAAATATTGATTTAGAAATAACATTTTAGAACAAAATTCCAAACTTATGGAACCCATAGGATATTTACTTTTGAATACACCCAAAATGTCCTTCGACGTTCTTTTAAAATCAATTGCTGTTGTCAAAAGGTAAAGAGAACAAAATCCAACCTTGAACAACATAGATAGATTGTACACGAAAATTTAATCTTCCCGGGCAGATACAAAAATATACATGGTTAGTTACTATGTTGTATTCGTACTAATATATGCTTCGATGTTGATGAAAAATTTGAAATGTGTAAAATTTAAAACAAATACAAAATATGTATAGATAAGCAGCAAAAGTTTTTTATTTGTAGCAACATAGGTGTCGAAATTTAGCAAATCTATGAAATGTGTTTTAATCAAATAAATATAACTACGAAAGAATTCTACAAATAAGCTTTTTACACTATGTAGGACGACATAGTATGAACATATTTACCTTTTAATCGTAAACGGTGTTAAATGTCACTTGGAAATTCTTTGGTTATGTATTATTGATTGATAATATCTGTGTTGTTCAGATATTGGTGTCACCAACAAAAATGATGAAGCAATACTATTTTCAACTGACTCCAAGACACAAAAATTGCTTCTGATAATCGCCCAGATGGTTTTGCACTTATTCTGAGTAAGAAAAAACCCAGATTTTTTGCCGTTAAATTACTTGTGTTTTGATATTTCAGAGGAGAGTCAAAAAATTATGAATAAACAAAAAAAATTATGAATTTCAACCTCGGTAAAATAGGGCTGTAAGAAATCATTACTGAGATGTCTGGGAGGCTTAGAAACTCTCAATACTAAACCAGCTCAACTGAGTAATTACATTGAAATAGAAACGTAATTATTAAGACCAAACGTAATAGTGAAGCTGTTTTTTAAGTAGAGTTTCATTGGAGATACTCGTCCAAAACTGCAAAAAAAATTGACAAACAGTAAAGGCAGCTGTGAAACCATTGCTTTTCTTAACAAGGATTTGAAAATTATTTTCTAATTTAGTTGTAAAGGTCCAATTTAGTCGTAAAGATTCTATATTCTGTTTTTAATTTACGTACTTACTGGTTTAGCCAATACCTATTCCTGTATTTTTGAAGGCATTATGAGTGTTCATATTCATTCACTAAGATAAAATTCTAGAAAGGGTTTTGGTACTCAAAAACAGAGTTTTCTAAGAAATATTGAATGCTGGAGACTTAGCTGGTTTTTTTAAGATGCATAAAATGTAGCTTAACACTAGAGACAAAATTTGGTGAAAAATTTAGTAGCGATAAAACTTTTTTTATACCTTGTTACAAACAGTTAATGTAAATTTCATCCCATGGTGTAACTTTCTTTCTGGATCATCGGTCTATTAAGTTTGGGTGACAAAGTCTATTTCAAAATGTTGGCTAAAAAATAATCCAAATCGTTCTGTAAATGAAGAAAATACACATGGATGCATTTAAAGCAGCAGGTATAAGGCTTTTTTGCGTTGAGTAGGGACCAGGATAAAATAATTTGTTTACAAATGATCGCATCTTGATGCTAATTTTACTAAAGCAAGGAAATCGTTAACATTGGGCCCTATACAAAAATCCTACATGATCTACAATTTATCCTTTTTTCAAAGGAACCAAAATTTTTTTCTGAATATTCTTGAAGGAAAGTCAACGTTGTCGACAACGCCTTCCATTGCAACTGAAGAGTACCTATAACGAAAGAACTTGTAAGTAATAATGAAGGGTCAAAATATTGGTGTTATTGATCTCGTTAATTGCTCAAAATTAGCAACTTTTTAATAGAGTAGTGAAAATTCTTGCCGAATTGAAATGTATTGGTTCATGGAAACAAAAATTAAAAGTAATTCCTTCTTATGGTGGAAATCCTTAGCCTGAAAAATAGTCGCTGGTTCAAATCTGGAGCATTGCATATTTGTTGGTCACTGAGCTGCTTAGGAAAAGAACACACACATATATACATATACATATATATATATATACATACATTTCAACTGAAAGTATTTCAAAGATCAAAAAAATTTTACTTCCAAGGTATCTTATTCTATCCCATCCCAATTTTTAAAAAAATTGTTATAAAGGTATATACTTGACTTTTTCAATACTAAATATTGTTTGATTGAAAATTGAAAAGCTCGCTGCTATTCGTTTTTGACGTTACCGAAAAGACACGTTCAGGAGCTGCTTCTTGCCTGATTTTTCTGTAACAAGATGATTCCTCCCTTTTTTCACTAGATGACTCAAATATAAAAATTAAACTAGAAAAATCCCCGAGGTAAAATGAAGTTAAAAGTATTTATATACTTCTTAATCAAATGTTCTATTCTATTGAATCTTCTTACGAATGGCTAATAAATTTGTCTGACATTAGCTTAAAACAATTTGGAAGCAACCTCTTCCTTTTCTTGTTAAAAAAATTAAACGTTTTTAGACAGCAATTACTTACCATATTACCAGTTTCTATTCCAAATTTTAGATTTCTTGAAATTAAAGAATGTACAGTCTGTGCTGATTGCTTTCCACTGGCCTGTTCCATCTGACTACTAATAATACGTCGAGACTAATTTAGTATGCGGTTTAAGTTAGCAACTAGCGATGATCCTTTTATGACCAAATTGGTGAAGATATCATCATTTCATTAGTGTATATCACAGACATTTTACTTTATCCTCCAAGCTTCTGTTCATTGCGTATGATCAAAGGATGCCGTATTCTTAACGGGCTTTAGCCATGGTGTCATTTATCACAATAAAAATGCCCCGATTATGCTCCTATTTAATTGTTATGAAGAAAACTATATTACTGAACTTTCAAGTCGATATAGGGTAAAAGCCAGAACAGTATTTTCACAATGTTTTCTTATGAATGGTGTCAAATTCAAGTTTTTCTATACTGCTAAAGTTGGCCAACGGTATGACCAGTAAACTACATAAGTGATTCTACTTCCTGCAAACAAAAACAACTGGCAGGACGAATGGGTACTAACAACATTCCTGAACCAGAATCCATTTCGGCACGTTTAAAAGAAGCAAGGGGCTACGAGCTTTTGTTTGTTCCTGCTTAATTTACTGGATCATATGGTTTGGCACTAAATAAATTTTTTGAATTCATTCTAAAAGTTAGCTGTGAAATTTATTAATGTTTCTGCAATGATGTGATCATAGATTCTAGTAGATATATCCCAAATATGACCGTTCTAAGAGAGAAGCTTTTTAAAGATTTTCCTACATTTGACTCGGTATTTTCGGTATTTTCAGTGGTGCGAAAATTTAGTTAATAACAAAAATAATATTTCCCTTTTTGTTGACTAAATTCAAAATTGGGAAGTTTGACGAATTTTTCAATTGAAATCCGTGGAGAGAGTTGTAATATGTAAATATGTCAGTGGTGCGAAAATTTAGTTAATAACAAAAATAATATTTCCCTTTTTGTTGACTAAATTCAAAATTGGGAAGTTTGACGAATTTTTCAATTGAAATCCGTGGAGAGAGTTGTAATATGTAAAAGCACTTTTTCGATCTTTTCTATCTTAATACCCCTTCTTCTAAGTACACTTTCACTCTAAGCAACACTGAAAACCAGTTAGTGTAGAGAGTTACTTATCTTTTTTGAATTTTTACTTTGTATTTTTTGTCTTTTACATATGTGGATTTTATCCATCTTCCACTTTTATCTTCGAAAATACACTAAATAGTTTGCTATTATAACGGAGAAACGAAGTCAATGCAGCATTCCCAGGGAGGTGGCTGGGGCTCCAAAGGAAACTGCTCGATTAGTAATCTGTTGATTTAACCGCTTAGTCACTCTTATCTAATATGTAATAGTTTAATAGCTGTATGCCATATAAAATTGTAGTTCCGTTCGAAAGAAGTAAACTAAAATGAAGATTTAAAAAATAAAGAGTCGGCAAAAATTTTGCCAACGAAGCAAAACGGAAGAAGGTAATTGAATAATCATCATCGTCATCGTTAAGCAATATTTTAGCTTTTAACCTCCTTCTTAATTTATCGTGTGTTACATTTATGATCTCAATTTTTCCTTGCCTACCCATTTCTTGATGTCTTCCATACAGGCCCCTGCCTACCCCAGATTGGAAAAATGACCAGAAAAAGGTTTCTGATACAGTAAAAGGATATGGATAGTAAACAAACCGCACATTTGCAGGGAAAATATAGACAATCTAATAGCGAATGTGTGCTATTCGTGTGCGTAGATTCTGTCGTGTAGAGATATAATAGATTAGGTCACGGACTGACGTGTGATTGGTCATTCTTTCTATTGTTTCTTAAAACATGTTCCAATAAACCGAGAGGTTTTTCTGAGGTTGAGACTCAGAAGAATAGACCGAGAATTAAAATCGCAAAAATTTGATCAGAGATTTCTAATGTGAAATATTCCGAGATATCCTTTGTCAAGATTATTTGTCCTATTATTCACATCAGGTAGATTTGTACTGATTACACTCGCTTACAGTTGTTTCTATTACTCACACAACAGAATACACACGGTAAGCTGACATTGCTACTATATTTATATGGGTAGTTTACATACATTTTCATAATATAGTAAATCAGTCTTTCATAAGCAAAGTCATATTCGATTCCTAGTAAATAAAATATTCTAACTTTTGGATAGAATTTAATACCAAATTTCTCTTGAGCATAATTATTGTTATTCTTCTTTTTAATAATTATTTATTTAACCAAAACATCTTTTATGACTTTCTGCTTTATTTTTATGTGTAAAAGTAAACCTATTTTATGTCAACTTCATCATGACGATAAAACAGAAAATTTTCACTTCCAAAAAATCTGACGCATGAAAAGCCCCTAAAATACCGACTTGACATCAAGGTTTCCTTTTGGCGAAGTGCTAGGTCATAACCGTACCAAGCGAGAGGATTCCGGTTCCCGTTTTGCTCTTCCCCGAAGATTTAGTAAGTAATCATCACAGTAAAGTGAAGTATTTGTCCTTGGTGACTATCTTTGTAGACTAAGTATGACGGCTTTTCTAACTTCAATTCACCCTCTTTAAAATGTTAACGAATAGAATTGACGGGGTAAAATTATTTGAGGCTTGGATATTGGTCCGAAATCGCTGGTGCTGTACTTTAATGAGCTAGCTGATGAGCTATCTATATATTTATATGTAGTATATATATACATAATAAATATATAAATATAAAGATAGACAGACAGATAGATATATGGTAGATAATAGATAGATAGATTGATAGATAGATAGATAGATAAATAGATAGGTAGATAGATAGAAAGATAGATAGATAGATAGATAGATAGAAAGATAGATTGATAGATAGATAGATAGATAGATAGATGGATAGATAGATAGATAGATGGATAGATAGATAGATAGATAGATAGGCTAAACAGTAAATCAGTAAAAGATCTGTTTGCAGATATATTACAAATTACACATGAAAAATGGCATTGAGAGTAACAAATTTTTTAAATTATTAAAAATAAACTTGGAATTTTTGAGCATCAGGGACTTTTGTGTGACCATTTTCTTCCTGTAAACAGGGCTCAGACGGTGCCTTTCACATGGTCTTTCATTTTTCACCTGATCCCAACCAATGGCTTTTTTCTTTTGTAAAGTTCCAAAATTCTTTTCGCCTGCTCGGGGAATCGAACCCGGAACCTTTTGGTTACGGTGCAACTGCAGTAACCATAAAGCCACGGCTCCGAAACGCCAAATAACAAATAGTTAAAATAAAACACTATTGTTTTAAATATTTAACACTTGTACTTGGTGTATAACTCGAGAAAGGCTCTTCGGACCGAAAAATGCTAGCAAAGAAATGCTTGGTTTACACGCCAAACAATATAGTCAATACATAAGTGTATAACAGTCAAAGAAGTCTAATTTTTTTTTTCACTTCCAAGGATCTTAAAAAAGATTTCTCTCGGGTTCATCAAAAATTGTTGTGGTAATAATTTAATTTCCAGCTATATTTGAAAAAATGTTTGTGCCTGGTGAGTATCAATTCAATTTTATATAAGACACATGTATCCTTTATATATATATATATATAAAGATTCATAAGCTTCTATCTGAAAGAATTTTTAAAAGAATTTGTAGCTACTCAGAGAAAAAACTTGTTAAACGTTCCAGTTAAACTAACCAAGACGAAAGTTGAAACGTTTAACAAGTTAAAGATTTTTCTCTTGAAGTTCATATATATATATATATATATATATATATATATATATATATGGTACTTTCGATTCGGTTAACCGTATTAGAGTGCTCGATACGTAAATGCAGAGCGTAATAAAAGAGATATAATAAGTTGGAAAGAGTAAAAAATAGTGTAGTTTTTTTATTCTTTCCAACTTATTATATCTCTTTTACATATATAGTAATATTAGTAAAGTATACCAATGTTCACTAAGAGTGCTCAATGTTTCCAGAGCGTTTATAAATCCAGTATAGTATACAAAATAACTAGACAAATTTAGCAGTTACTTCCAGTTTCATGTTTTCTCAACAATCTTCAACTGCAGTTTGAAGATTGTTAAGATAACATGAAACTAGTAGTAACTGCTAAATTTGTCTAGTTATTTTGTATACTATACTGGATTTATATATATATATATGGTGAACGACAAAAAAATCAATAAAACATGAAACTGACAGTTCTAAACTAAGTTTTGTTGATTTTTTTTTGTCGTTCACCATATCATAGCTCTAATATTCTTATATTATTGATCACTGCCGATAGCTAATAATTATTTCTATACTGGTATATATATATTTATTTATTAGAGTCTTGATAAGACGGGATGAATTTTCAATAACGTTTCATTAACCTCTGACTCCTTTATATTCTGTACTTTCTGTAAAAGTATCCAGGAAACTTAATGAGCTTATATTTCAGCTATTAAGCCATAACGTTGTCTGTACCTTTAGGAAAATTAGGTGCACATTTGCTTACAATGCCTTGTTTACAAAAGAATCAGCATGTTGTAAAACGTTTTTGTTGACAGGTAAAGAAAACTGTTTTCAGGATAAGGTTATCAGTATTTAAAAACATTATTTAATGAGATGCTAACAAGTTGCTTTTGATATGTAATCTTAATCTCCATTTTCTACTTCACTGAACCCCATACATCCTACTATCTGGGTCTGATCTGACATAAGAGGACACACGTAATCAGAATCAATTACATCCCCTTTGTTGTGTTACTATAAAAGTAAGTCTAAAGGGATTTCAAATCTAATATCATGAATGCAGCTGACATAAACAATAAGATCGGATCATTAAGACAAGAAGTTATGCACACATGTAAACAAGATGGCATGACATGCATTGTATACCTCGTTTCTAAAGACATAATCTACCATGACGCCAATGGCAAAGAGCCATAACGGTAGGGTTTCACAATAAGAAAACTTCCAAATGTTTTGGTAAACGCAATCGTTTAATTTTCGTTTTTTTTGGAATTGGTAACTATTATGTGTGATACATCACGTACCTCAAATTTTATTGCCTTTTAATCCTGCCAACATTTTATCATCTTACTTTTTACACAAAACCTATTTTCTTGAATTAAAGAAATCACACTCAACATCCTGGAAAGCGTAAACCTCCTGTTCATGATTTTGAACTCACCAATTAACACAAAATAAGATAGCTTGTTGGTTCGCCTACCCATCGTTGACGATCGATACAATACACTGGAGCAAAGATTTTTGATAATCTTCCATTTTAAGTCCAAAGCCAATATAAAGAAAATAATATTAGAGATATTTCAAAAATATATAGTTTTTATGAATTTTTAGGCTTTAGCAGTATTCTTCTAAGAAAAGTTTATACTGTTCAATTAAATTTTTTAATTCTGATTCTAATTTTGATAGCGATGTACGGTGTATTTTTCTCTTTAATTTTACAGTATTGTCATTCCAATAAATGTCAATATTTTCTTTTGTGATATTCACGATACATGATCTTAGAGTAGTTTTTTATTAGCAATTCTACTCTATAAGACAGCCAGCATTAACAACGGAATATGTCTAGAGTATTTCTATTAAAACACATTTATTGAAGCGTTTTATCTTTTATAGCTATGTGTTACTAAAAAAACCTAAAAAAATTCATGTATATGGATATTTATTTATCATGCCACTTTTTCAGTATAATAATTACTTTTCTGTGTGACCCTGTATGATAAAAACGTATGAATCAACGGTTAAACAAATATGGTTAGAATTGATGCAACCTCGTAATCTTGGGGTTGAATTCCCTGTTTTTACTTCTGAAGGTTGCAAAGTTGAGTCTCGTCAATTCCATTAAATGATATTGTGGAATGGTATTCTTTAAGGATTAAAAATTTGTAATCATCTAGTACACATTCTTTATTTGTCGATTACCATAAATCAACAAGTTCTCACTCTTTACATTTTATTGCTTCTATGGATAAAGGTTTAAAATAACGTGAAAGGTTTATAAGGTGTGACTTGTTTCTGTTTGTGCCTGAATATGTATGTATGTATGTATGTATGGTATCTACCTATCCATCTATCTATCTATCTATCTATCTA
Source organism: Morbakka virulenta (assembly GCA_003991215.1). Taxonomy (NCBI): domain Eukaryota; kingdom Metazoa; phylum Cnidaria; class Cubozoa; order Carybdeida; family Carukiidae; genus Morbakka; species Morbakka virulenta. The sequence goes on along the minus strand of RDPX01000179.1, from coordinate 642,608 downwards.
TCTATGTATCTATCTATGTATATATCTATCTATCTATCTATCTATCTATCTATCTATGTATCTATCTATCTATGTATATATCTATGTATCTATCTATGTATCTATCTATGTATCTATCTATGTATGTATCTATCTATCTATCTATCTATCTATCTATGTATATATCTATCTATCTATCTATCTATCTATGTATCCATCTATCTATCTATCTATCTATCTATCTATCTATCTATCTATCTATCTATCTATCTATCTATCCATCTATCTATTTATCTATCTATCTATCTACATATATATAGTTTATATATAGTATTGAGTATATATATATATAAATTTATTTTTTTAATAAATAATTACCTAAAATAATAATTTTACTTCACATGACATTAGGATATGTTGTGGCTTCAAGTATTTGAAATTAAAAGAAATAAGTTTATAGATTTAACCATTTACACCCCCTAACCCTGATAAAAAGTNATCTATCTATCTATCTATCTATCTACTTATCTATCTATCTAGCTATCTATCTATCTATCTATCTATGTATCTATCTATCTATCTATCTATCTATCCATCTATCTATTTATCTATCTATCTATCTACATATATATAGTTTATATATAGTATTGAGTATATATATATATAAATTTATTTTTTTAATAAATAATTACCTAAAATAATAATTTTACTTCACATGACATTAGGATATGTTGTGGCTTCAAGTATTTGAAATTAAAAGAAATAAGTTTATAGATTTAACCATTTACACCCCCTAACCCTGATAAAAAGTAAAAACCAGAAAATCAAAAGGCTTGATCATGCAACCTCTGCTTGACAGACCATTTTGATCAAGTGGTAATTCTCTCTACTTTGGCCTAAGTGATTGTGATTTGGGATTACCTTAACTGCATTCTAAGCTGTTGTAGTAAAAATTCTCTTCAAATTCGGATTACATGTATGAATATTACATTTTGTTGAGTATTTAAATATATATATATATATATATATATATATATAAGGTAAAACACGAAAAATAAGAACTATAGTTGCAACTAATAGTTTCACGAAATTTCGATCATCAGGCAAAATATCAGGCGAAATATTATGTATATTGCTCTGCTATATAAATTGAGTAGTTTTTGATACGAATACACAAAATTTCACAAATATATATATATATACTCAATAAGGAGCACAACAGAGAAACAATTCGGGATATTTATTAATTTTTAAATGTAATATTTCTTTGTCACTTCCAACTTCATTATTCAACTGTTTATAAAGGGTTCATAACGATCTGATAAATTACACAATTGTCGTACGAGCTCAGAGGTAATTTTCCTTTTTCTAAGTCAGATCTGTGAGAGTTCATTTTCTGATGCACTGACGAGTAATGTATCCTACATAAATCAACCTGTGTTTTGTGCATTTAACAGGATATATTATGTTAGATGAAGAGCAATTTTCTCCTTGTTTAAAACATAATCTCCCAATAATGTCGTTTTATATTTCATCCATGCCACTAATCACATTACATGTATGGCAAGATGGATGTAGACATGCTAAGTATTTTCCAGCTTCAGCTGGCGGAAATGTCAGAAATGTCAGATTTTATCAAGATATCTCTTTTTAACGTTTTCTTAAGGCTTTTTTCCAAATGATGAAATAGGAGTGTTTGGAAAGATCATTTTCTTAATGATCATTAATCAATCTTATGTATTGACGGTGGAGAATACTTCCAGCCACTTTAAATTGATGGTGCCTAGTAAAAATAAAAGGTATACGAGTTGCATTTATTAGGAGGTTGGTATGGTCGTCAGTTGATAATAGAATCATCTCGATTTAAAGAAGCCACTGACTAAGACATTTTCATAAGGACTAGTTTATTGTATCCTCTGGCTACAAAGCAAGTTTATATATATGCAGGCATCTGTTTCACTCTTCAACAGCTCAGTTCATGTAGCTTGGAACGTTTGAATGGGTTCATTCCATACTAAGACGACCATCAGCTGTCATTTCGAAAATTATGCGCGGAAGTGCTAGTCATGCGCACACCCAGAGTTTAGAAGTTGTGGTAAGTTCGAGTGCTCAAACCATCACAAAAGCAGTAAGGGTCCCATAGTCGCACGAGGACAGCGCCATTAATCTCAAGAGTGTTTAAAAACACAAAGTGTACGAGCAAATATTTATATGAATAATTGTGGAACCTTTCTCGAAAACAATGTATTAATGTCTGAAGAACTACCGTCAATTTTAAAAGCATAGGCATTTTCTAAGCCCACATTAGATCATACCACGCTACTGTTTACCATGCAGGAACCACAAAGAGAAATCCTCTTCTATCTATCTTAATAAAAAATGGAAGATGTTATTTGTAAAAATTTCCACTCCAAACCTACGGAGTCAAAAACGTATTTACCTTCCATTTATGGACACCTTCACAGTTGTATCAATTCTATTTCATTTTGTGTATGTTTGTTAAAAATAATGCTATGATAAATAATCAAAGAATATTAGAGAAATATATCTTAAAAATTCTCAGGAATACTCCTTAAACGATAAGCAAATGGGAAATACAAAAGGAAAAGAAATGTCCGATGTTGTTTTGCCAACCAAACAAAAATAAATAAATTGGAATAACATCGATGCACTTAAGTATAAAAACCAGGTTTCTATTGTGAAATACATTAAAAATACACATCTGAATGTGCAAGAAGGAACAGCAGTGTTTCAAAACCGATTAACTCCAAACTTTGGCCACCAAACCGAGAAAGATTTCTTTGGAAATCAGCAAATTCTCCCGTCTCGAAAAACATAGATTCACAACACTGTGAAAAACTTATTTTCTGTAAATACTTGAAAGAAACTGACAGTCACATTTTCAAAACCTTTTCAATACACTTAACCGAACAAAAAAATTTCCATTAAACTTCTTTTTCTTTTTCTTCTTTTTCTTCTTCTTCTTCTTTTTCTTCTTCTTCTTCTTCTTCTTCTTCTTGATACAGTTTTTCTCCTTTTGTATAGCAAGCTCGGTCGCTCTAGTTATCTGTTTTTTCTCCTTTGTGCATTGATTTTACCTTCTTTATTGCTAACGTGCTCGTATCTTGGTTTACTACCTCACTCTATCCTGTTCTCTGCCTTCCTATGCTTCTTTTTTTAGTTGCAGGCATCTTTATTACCATTTAACTGCACAGTTCTTGTTCCTTCTTTGAACATATCAAAGATTTTCCTCTCTTTATTGGATAATCCATACATTTTTCTTATATTTTTACTCTTTCTCCCTTTCAACATCGATATACCTGCTGTCCATCGCATTAAAATGTTTAATTGCAAACGTAGTTGATATAATCATTTCCATGTCCTGCCGCTACTCTTCAATCCTTGTCCCTTGGAGAAAATATGACCTCTCTTAGTCTCTTCTATATATACTATTATGGGAAGTGTTCTGATGAGTTTCCCTTTCTGGTATCATCTCAAATTGTCGTGTAACTCGCAATGCTTCTCTTAAAGCCTTTATCCTTATGTAGTTGTTCCTCCTTCTTGTTACAAATCTTTCTGCTAACTTTGTTTTTTCCCTCGAACAGATAGATTGGAGAAGACTCTGGTTATAGATTCTTTCCTTCTTTATATGACTTCAAAGTTTTTAAGTGGAAGGTCAACTATTTATAACCCGAGTTGACCATATTTTCTGTCTTTTCTTCAAAGCTCCCTTTATCTAATGGCTTCATGTCTTGTATGGTTGTTAATCCTAAAAAAAATACAAAATCAGAAAGACTTTATTGGGCAGACAGGTACAACCCTGCTTGAAATATTAACCTTCTATTTGCAGCATATTAGACCGACTCATTTTAAAAGAGTTCATATGAACAAAAACGTTGAGATTTGTAAAGAGAGGTCTTCGCCAATAACTTCTTCTTCCAAATAAAACACAGTGACGAGTGTTTACAAATGAATTACAAGAAACGAGAAACAGTTTGAACCAAGCAGTACCAAACCTTACAAGGGATGCTGAATTGTAGAAAAGGTAACTCAAAAATTATCTTGCTGTTGTTGCTATATATATATGGGTGATTCACACACAGAGAGAGACACACAGACACACGGACACCGACACCGACACAGACACATATACATACATACATACAAACACACAAATATATATATATATATGTGTGTGTGTGTGTGTGTGTGTCTTTGTCGGTGTCCGTGTCTGTGTGTCTATGAATCACGCTGCCAGAAGGCAACTTGAAATTCTTCTTCTGCCTCTGGTTTGTCCCGATTCTACAATATATTTTCATTAATTTAATATTATCCCCTCTTTAAGGTTTGCCGACATTATTTAACACAGTGGGGAGCGGGATCAATGAGATCTACCGACTTCATTCAGTAATACTACAGAGAACACCGTCGTCATTGCTCCAAAGAAGGTTGTTTTCCGGAGCCAGAGCTGCTATAGTTAGATTTGGAAAGAAAATCTGTGGTTGGTTTTAAGTACGTTAAAGCCGTGTGGGGAAACAACAGCAAGCTCAAAAGAGAACTTATAAGCCTTCAACTGCTAAGCTTGGATTTTAATTAAGATTTGGTATCCATCCTTTTATCTGTGACCACATACTGTGATTCCTATAGATATTGATTTGCATAAAACTAAAAAAAGTTTAAACTATGAATAATGACTAGCTTAAATTCTAATATAATTTATTTTAATTTATGTACAATTTCTGAACTGAAGCAGACGTTTCCAGATTTTTATTTTCGAGGATTTTAGTTCAAATTAGATAAGTTTAGATTTACGCTCCCAATTAAGTTCTTTTACAAACTCCTATTATTGATCATGAAGGCATTTTAATAAAATATAAAGTTTATGACACTTTTCTCCCCCAAAAAAGTTGGCTATACTTTCACCAGTAAAATCTTTATTTAAAGAATAAATAAATTTCACAAGTAAATGCTTTTCAAAGTTCTTTACTTGTAAATAAGAACTTTCGTATAGCCAAAAAAGTTTTTAAATGATTTAATCTGTAAATAGTTTGAAACATAACAGCCTATCTCAAGTCTTAGTCTGTCTATCTATTTATCTATCTCTCTCTCTCTCTATCTATCTATCTATCTATCTATCTATCTATCTATCTATCTATCTATCTATCTATCTATCTATCCATCTATCTATCTATTCATCTTTCTGTACTTAAAGTGTGTGGGTAAGCACTGTAAAGTTCTTTTTGTTCCAGAGTTTTCAATGTCGAGACAGAGAGCGTTTTAAATTTCTGGGCGAACAAAAACATAAAACTTTGTACAATAGGGTCTCTTAGCTTCATGGTCTCGTAATAGTTATCAGGATACGATGAAACGAAACTATAGAAACTGGCAAAGTTATTGGATAACACTTTGACATATGTTTATATATATATATATATACAAATGTGTATGTATGTGTGTATGTATGTATGTATGTATGTATGTATGTGTGTATGTTTGTATGAATGTATGGATGGGTGTATGTATGTATGTATGTATGTGTGAATGTATGTATGTATGTGTGTATGTTTGTATGAATGTATGGATGGGTGGATGGATGTATTTATGTATGCTTCTTACTTATTTGGACTTGATAAATGCTTAAAAGCTTGCAGAAAATGAAAGATAAAATGTAATTAAAATTTATCGTATTCCAAAGGATCCTTAGCTTATCATCCGTTCATTTTCAAACATTTTTATTAAAATCTCTTGCGCTTCAGTACCCAAATGGCGTGTTTCTCTGATTGTAGTTCGAAATGTCATTAGCCTAAATTTCTTACTGTCCATGCAAAGCTGTTGTGGTTCTCTGTACTCTTGACTTACTTGACTTATTTGCATAATCCTATTGGATCTTTGCGCACTTCAAATTCACAAATTGCTTCCAGCGCTCTCTATCTTGGGCTCTTCTTTCGGCAGTTAAAAGTGGTAAGCCGGTGTCTTCACGAATGAGATCACTCCATCTCTTGGGTGGACGTCCTTTGGGTCTTTTCTGTGTGAAATCACCTTTAAAAGCTTTTTTCACATAGCTGCTGTTGGGGTCTCGTCTTGCGACATGACCAAACCAATTCATTCTTCGTTTCTTTATCATATCAAGGATATCTGTTTTTACGTTAAGGGTTCTTTTTAACTGTTCGATTTTAATACGGTCTGAACGCTTCCTTCCTGCCATCGTTCTTAGGCAGTCATTTTGGAAAACGCTGAGTTTATGCATGTCTGATTTTTTCAGTGACCATGTTTCACAGGCATATATAGCAATGGGTATGATGAGAGCGTAAAACAGCCGTGTTTTTATAATGTATGGTAAATTACTACTTCTCCAGATCTTTTCCTTGAGTCTTCCAAAAGCAGATGCTGCTAATGCTATCCTTCTTACGACATCATCCGATGTGTTTGGCACTACTGATCCAAGGAAGATAAATTTATCAACTGTTTCAACCCGTTTTCCATCGATGTGTATTGAATCGTTTTCAGCTGACATTACTTTGCATTTTGTATCATTAACTTTAAGGCCCCATTTTTTGCATGCATTTTCCAATTCAGTTGTGGAGAGTTTCAACTTTTCAAATATTAGAGCAATAAGGGTAGTGTCATCAGCATAACGAATGTCTGTTGACAGTGTTTCGTTAAAAGGTAGGTCATTTTCAAGACTTTCTACCTCATCTAAGACAAATTCTAAGAATATGTTGAAGAGGGTAGGCGAAAGGATACAACCTTGGCGTACCCCAATGAGGACTTTAAACCATTCTGTTAGTTTACCATCAATTCTTACAGCGCATTCAGTATTATTGTACATACATTCTATAATATCGACAATCTTTTTACTGACTCCAATGCTTCTGAGCATTTTCCATAGCGCCTTTCGCCAGACGGTGTCAAACGCGGCTTTAAAGTCAATGAAATGGAGACTGAGCGACAAATTCCTTTCTTTGGTTTTCTCGATTAACTGCCTGACAATGAATATGGCATCGACAGTACCACGGCCCGATCGGAAGCCGTATTGGGTTTCCCTCAGTTTTGTGTTGACTTTTTCTTGCATCCTTTTAAGAAGGATGGTTAAAAAAACCTTTCCAGGGATTGATAACAGGGCTATTGCCCGATAGTTTTCTCTCTGCATTTTATCACCTTTCTTAAACACTGGTGTGACAATCATTTTTGAGAAATCGCTTGGTGTTTTAGACTGATCAATTATTGTGTTGAAAATCTTTTGCAGCATAAGTATCATATTTTCTCCTCCTGCGGCAAGTACTTCTGTGGTAATTAAATCGTAACCTGGAGATTTCCTTCTTTTCATCTTTTTCAAGGCTTGTTTTATTTCGTATAGTAGGATAGGCGGTGTGTTTTCTTCATTAATATTATCAGTATTTATTGAATCTATTGCGGTTTCATCATAGGGGAAGGAAGTATTGAGGTGATTTTGAAAGTGTTCCTTCCATAATTTTAAAACAGTACCAGGGTCTGTCTGCTTCTTTCCTTGGTTGTCTTTTATCATGTTCAAGGATTTTTTGGGTACGCCCTCTAATTCCCTGACAGTCTTGAAAAGGCTATGACTGTCGTTCCTCAAGTATTCTTCCTCTAATTTGTGTATTTTATTGTCGATGTTTTCAGATTTCAGCCTTTTTGTGGCAGTTTTAACTGCTTTGTTGAGTTGTTTGTAATTTTCTTTTAACTGAGGAGATGTAGATTGTTTGAGAAGTTGTAATCGGGCTTTCCTTCTTTGTTCACAGAGATTTACGAGTTCAGGGGACATGTTTTCGATGTTTCTGCTTCTTTTGTAACCAACTATTTCTTTAGTCACTTCATTTGTGACAGTTTTAAAGGAACTATAAAGTTGCTCGATGTCCTCTTCCATGTTTAATAATGGCTGGAATCTACCTCCGATCTGGACTTTGAATTCTCTTGCATAATCCTCCAGGTGCAGTTTATCGGCATCAAACTTTTTTGGAGTTGATTTTATTCTTTTCTGTTTGCGGGTATTGACTATAAGTTTCATCATTAGTAGAGAATGGTCTGAGCCAATATCGGCGGAATTATATACTCTACAGTTTTTTATGGCTTTTAATAGGTCTTTTCTGACTATGATATAGTCTATTTGATTTTTAGTTCGACCATCTGGAGAAATCCATGTCACGAGTCTGCATTTCTTATGTTTAAACAAGGAATTGGCGATAACGACACGGTTAATTGCGCAGAACTGCAGAAGTTTTTCTCCATTTGAATTTTGGTTTCCGATGGTGAACTTTCCGACAACTTCAGGCCAATTTTGATATGATTCACTTCCGATCTTAGCATTTAAGTCTCCCATTATAACATATGTATAGTTTCGTGGGATAGTGTTAATTATGTCCTGGAGTTGATTATGAAAGTTAACGATGATATTTTCATCATAAGTTGAGTCAGGAGCATAGACTTGTATAATTACAAGAGGTTTTTCTAGAGCATTTAACGTAACAGTCATGATACGTTCAGATACAAGTTCGTAGTCCAAGAGGGAATTGGCGATTTTATTAGATAAGACAATCGCGACACCTTGTCTATGTACAAGGTCATTCCTTGGAGAGTGTATGAATGTGAGGCCTTGTTCTATAAAATTTTCAGGAGTATTTATGTCCAAATGTGTTTCAGACATTCCTAATACATCTATATTTAATCTTTTCATTTCTGAGATAACAGTATTTATCTTATTCTCCCCATGCAATGTTCTCACATTCCAAGAGGCAAAATTTGCTGCAAAGCAGCCTTCCGGCAGATTTCTTAAGCACCCCCGGGTGTTCACCGGGACTGGGGGTCTATCATTTAGAGCATTGTTCATAATAAGTTAATTGAAGTGATTTGAGAGAGAGTTAAGCAGGGACTTTCTCAAGGTCGCCTGCACTCTAACACTGGGAAATGAGAGAAGGAAACTTAGGAGGAGATATAGAAACCATCGAAATGAACAAAACCAACTTAACTGGAGAAACGCACCAAGTAGTAGCAGGTAAATTCTTTGAAAGCGACCAAAGCTGTATCTTTAAGGAGTGTGTGAACAGGCAAAGTTGACTCGAGACTCAATAAAAGAGCCCAGGTATATTAAATACTTAAGACCATATCTTGGAAACCTTACACCAACTCTGCTAACCTAGTTAACAAAAAAAATAACGAGCCTCTGAATGACAAATATGAGCTGCTATCTGAATTAGGGTTATATGTTAAAGGTCTGCTAAACCTAGTCAATGGTGAAACAGCTTCAACAGAAATACCCTAGGCAGAAAGGGATGTTGACATAATTACAGATGACTCTACTTTGAAAGAGTTTCTTTAAGCAATAAAAATTTTAAAACCAAACAAATCTCCTGGAATTGACTACATAACTACAAAAGCATTAAAATATCGTGGAAAAGAACTTCATCTTGCACTTTTGCCTTTTTGTAACTTTGCATTAAATGATTAAGAACCACCTCAACAATGAAAGGAAAACATCATTGTGCTTCTTCTGAAAAAAATCCATCTAAATCAATAACTGACTTTAAAGGAATCTCCCTTATACCAGTTGTAAGCAAAGCCTATAATAGAATGTTGTTCAACAGAATATATGACCCAATTGATGAAGTATTACGATCATTCCAAGGGGGGTTTAGAAAATCAAGGAACTGCATTGAACAAATATAAATTCTGAGAAGAATTACTGAAGTATGTCATAAATGGCACCTTCCCTCTGCAGCGACATTCATACATTTAAAAACAGTATCAGACTCTGTTGATAGAAAAACCATGTGGCACGTACTTCGCAACAATTGTATTTTAGAAAAAAATTGTAAACGTTATTACCGTTATCTACAACAATAGTAAAAGCAGAGTTCGACTTGGAAAAATGTTAAGTGAAGCTTTTATTGTTAATACGGGCATGCTTCGAGGTGACATATTGGCACTCTTTCTCTTCCTTACTGCTTTAGACTATGTGTTAAAACAAACAAATTTGATGTACAAATTCACTACATGAACATCAACCAGATCCAGGAACAGCTTTACCTGACCTCCACTTTGCTGTGAATATTTTTGGTCTTGGTCCAGATTAAACATAAGCTGAAAAACATTTGATTAACATAGAGCAAGCTGATAAGAAAGTTGGATTCAACAACAATAAGGAAAAACCAAGATCATTCTTATCAGTTACCAACTCAGCAAGCCACCCCCAACTGCAGTTAAAAATCTTGAAGTAATGGAAAATTTTTAATTCCTTGGTAAAAATATAGCTTTACCATGTACAAACCTTAAGCAAAGACAAGGAATTGCTTGGAGGCAATTTCAGTAAATGGAAAAAGTCTGGAGTTCGACACAAATATCGTAAAACTAAAGCGACGCTCATTTGACTTCGATTCTCTCAATTCTCTTGTCTGATGAAGAAACGAGGACGCTTTCACAATAGATGAGTTATTAAATAAATTCTTTTGCAAGAAGTTTGATAGAATAATGTTAAACGTTAAACAAACAGGTTGCTGGAAGGACAAGTGAATGGCAGAAGAGGAAGAGGAAGGCCCAGGACAACTTGATTTAATAATGTCAACCAGTGAACAGATTTAAACTATACATAGGTAATATGATCTTGATGAGTGGATAATGATTGTATCCAACCCGCCTTAGTCTGAAGATGAAAAAAATGAATGAATATATATATATATATATAAATATATATATATTCAATATATGTAATGTAGTTAATATATATGAACACAGATTTGCATTGCCTGCTTGATGATGAAAACCTATAGGAAATGTAGATTTTGATAACATCGGCATCACATTGCAAGTGTCATATATATATATATATATATATATATATATATATATATATATATATATATATATATATATATAAGAAAGAGAAAGACAGAGCGAGGAGATAGAGCACATTCGAGCTACAAATATACACGAAACAGACAGTATCAAAGAGTTTTTGTGACACAAAAACAAAAGCAAAGACCTTCTATTACACAAAGGCAAAATCAAAATTTGGATTGGAAAAAAGCAACACTAAAGACTCTGTATAGCACAAAAGCAAAACAAAAGCCTGCGCATTGCACAACAGCAAAAAAGGCCTTTGCAGTTCACAGCAGTGAAAAGAAAAGTCTCTCAAACAGAAGAAACCAAGAGTGGGTCGTGAGTGCATTGTACCAGCTTTCAAGACCATAGGGAGAAGTGGCCTCACAATAATCTCCCGTAAATCATGGTTTCTGTGTTTATAGAGTGCTTTCTTGTACACCTGGTATTTTTTAAGTCTCCCAACAACCTGATTGTCTTCCCTAACGCACACTTTATACTTCTTCTCGACCAATTAATTCAGCATGCTATCCAGATACTAAAAATTAATGACTGTCTTGCTGGTTTCCTCTCCAACGTTGCATTCTTGCTGATGAAAGCTTGCGTTGAAGATTTTCATTCAGTTGATCATTATTGCCAGTCCAAATTGTTTACTGGTGTCAATTACTCTACAATTAGTCAGGATTTTTAACAATTAGTACTACGTCATTAGTGTCAATATAGAAATAGGAGAGAACAAAATCAAATTTTATATTTAAAACAATTTGTGTAGTGGCCGAGTGCTTAGATCAACAGATTGCCATACGAAATTTTCGTGCTTCCAATCCCGGTCACGTTCCTGGAAGTACAGCATCCGGTTTGATTTAGGCTGTATACTACTAAGATTATACCTGTTTTGAGACAGAAAATTGGGACAGCGAAGAAATCAATAATTTAAAAAGATTTAGAAAACACAAAGAAAAAATACCAAAAATTCAAAGAATAAATAAGAAAAATAAACTTCTCCGTTAGAGTGGTTTCAATGTCTTGGTTAGGGTGAAAACCCTAAAACACCACCCAGAGTAGCCCACCATTCATTAAATAAACAAATGGATTGAATAATCTTTCTGGAAACCTTATCGACAAATTTTTTGCAACTGCAGAGAAAATGTGCTATGTATAGTATGTAAGATTGAAATCCAAAGTACATTGATTTCATCCAAAACAAACCATTCATTTTCTTTTATTTTTGATATTAATTGTACAGAGGTTACTTTTGCAGGACTTTATAAAGAAATAATGGTATTATCAAAGAGAAATGTTCCTTATTTACAACAATACAACAATATGTTAGCATCCAGAAGCTATCAACAGCATTTAGAACACCACAAATTTCATTTTTAAGATATTAAGTAACGAGAGTAACAACATTGTCCGATACAATTAAATTTAGCAAATATCCAAGACATATTTTTAGTAATCTCAGACAGTTACAGGCTGCTAATCACAGAAATGATATTCGTTTAGCCCTATCAACCTCCACGTTTGAGAAATCCTTAATTTGAAAACAGGTGTTTCTATAATATATTTTATTAAATCCACAAAATGAAGATTAAGAGCTTTAACAAACTTATTATTATATATGAATTGATAATGAAATGTATCTGAATATCTACAATATACAGTATACACGAATAAGGGAGATCAAAAGATCAACGAAAAATAAAATCAGAGTCAGCAGGGGTTGTGTACTGCTACTCTGCTTGCACATATAGCCCATCTTTATTTCACCTGGCAGTAGTATTGCTTTCATGCTTTTATATTGCTACTCTGGTTTATCACATGACATTTTCCACCAGTAATCTGCCAACAATACTTCAGTCCATTGTTTACCTTTATATCATCTCAATGCTTACGGCGCATGCGTGTTTTGAGCTCTCTGACAGGATCCCACAATAACTCTTTAAGCTGTGTTTGCTCCGGCAATATGGCCAGATAAATGATGTCTCAGAAGCTCTGTGCTGCACTGATGAGCCCACAAAGGGCGAAACAGTACTATCTGCTGATTGAGTATCATCTCTTTATAACAGTAATGTCTTGTTAAAATATATCAGAATGCTCATCCAACATATCAGGAAATCTTTCAGGAAAGAAATAGAAACAAATAGATCATAGATATAATAATAATAAATAATAAATAAATAGTGATAAATAAAAGACAAAAGAAGCTAAAGTAATAGACATCACCATTCCTGGGGACAAAGGGGTAAACGTAAAGGAAACGGAAAAGATTGAGAAATACCAACCATTGAAGAATAAGATTACACGGTTATGGAAGCTAAAAATGATTCCTGTTGTTATAGGTGCGTTGGGAATGGTTAGAAGCTAGAATCACATTTGAAGGATTGTGAAGAAAACATCAAAATGGAAGTTGTACAAAAAACAACATTGTTAGTATCAGCACGTATTCTAAGAGAGGTACCCTTTAACCGTTCCACCAATACCTTCTGTTACCGTTTAACCTTTCCACCAATACCTTCTGTTACCCTTTAACCATTCCACCAATATCTTCTGTTACCCTTTAACATTCCACCAATACCTTCTGTTACCCTTTAACCATTCCACCAATACCTTCTGTTACCCTTTAACCATTCCACCAATACCTTCTGTTACCCTTTAACCATTCCACCAATACCTTCTCTTACCCTTTAACATTCCACCTATACCTTCTGTTACCCTTTAACCATTCCACCAATACCTTCTGTTACCCTTTAACCATTCCACCAATACCTTCTGTTACCCTTTAACCATTCCACCAATACCTTCTGTTACCCTTTAACCATTCCACCAATACCTTCTGTTACCCTTTAACCATTCCACCAATACCTTCTGTTACCCTTTAACCATTCCACCAATACCTTCTGTTACCCTTTAACCATTCCACCAATACCTTCTGTTACCCTTTAACCATTCCACCAATACCTTCTGTTACCCTTTAACCATTCCACCAATACCTTCTGTTACCCTTTAACCATTCCACCAATACCTTCTGTTACCCTTTAACCATTCCACCAATACCTTCTGTTACCCTTTAACCATTCCACCAATACCTTCTGTTACCCTTTAACCATTCCACCAATACCTTCTGTTACCCTTTAACCATTCCACCAATACCTTCTGTTACCCTTTAACCATTCCACCAATACCTTCTGTTACCCTTTAACCATTCCACCAATACCTTCTGTTACCCTTTAACCATTCCACCAATACCCTCTGTTACCCTTTAACCATTCCACCAATACCTTCTGTTACCCTTTAACCATTCCACCAATACCTTCTGTTACCCTTTAACCATTCCACCAATACCTTCTGTTACCCTTTAACCATTCCACCAATACCTTCTGTTACCCTTTAACCATTCCACCAATACCTTCTGTTACCCTTTAACCATTCCACCAATACCTTCTGTTACCCTTTAACCATTCCACCAATACCTTCTGTTACCCTTTAACCATTCCACCAATACCTTCTGTTACCCTTTAACCATTCCACCAATACCTTCTGTTACCCTTTAACCATTCCACCAATACCTTCTGTTACCCTTTAACCATTCCACCAATACCTTCTGTTACCCTTTAACCATTCCACCAATACCTTCTGTTACCCTTTAACCATTCCACCAATACCTTCTGTTACCCTTTAACCATTCCACCAATACCTTCTGTTACCCTTTAACCATTCCACCAATACCTTCTGTTACCCTTTAACCATTCCACCAATACCTTCTGTTACCCTTTAACCATTCCACCAATACCTTCTGTTACCCTTTAACCATTCCACCAATACCTTCTGTTACCCTTTAACCATTCCACCAATACCTTCTGTTACCCTTTAACCATTCCACCAATACCTTCTGTTACCCTTTAACCATTCCACCAATACCTTCTGTTACCCTTTAACCATTCCACCAATACCTTCTGTTACCCTTTAACCATTCCACCAATACCTTCTGTTACCCTTTAACCATTCGACCAATACCCTCTGTTACCCTTTAACCATTCCACCAATACCTTCTGTTACCCTTTAACCATTCCACCATACCTTCTCTTACCCTTTAACCATTCCACCAATACCTTCTCTTACCCTTTAACCATTCCACCAATACCCTCTGTTACCCTTTAACCATTCCACCAATACCTTCTGTTACCCTTTAACCATTCCACCAATACCTTCTGTTACCCTTTAACCATTCCACCAATACCTTCTGTTACCCTTTTACCTTTAATTATTCATTCACCAATACGTTTTGTCACACATTTACCTTTTACCATGTACCTTTTCATTGGTACTTTTGTTATACAGAGTTCAGGAAATTTTTTTCAGAAGGTTCTATTTCAGATATTCTTTGCCCAGTTCCAAATCCAGGCGCAGCTTTGGAAAGCTAAATTTAAACTCTTTTACATTGTTTCATGAGAATTAAAATTTCTGGCTTTGAATGACGAAAAAAGGCAAAAATCTGGAACCTAATTTTGACTTCATCTGGCTGCTGTAGATAAATAAAAGAAACGTGAAATTTTGGCTTACCTAATAAGTTTTGATGTAGCATTTTTCCCGTAGTTGTTTTTAAAAAAACAGATGCTTTGTTTACGCTAAAGTTGCATAGCAACTGTTTGTTTACCAACGTTGTTTATATACATAGTTGGTGACCTTGTTTCTTATATTTTTGAAGCTGTCGCAATTCTTCAGTACGATACCTACTTCCTATATCATTTTTTAGTCTGCTATTGCCCATAAGAACAAATTATTCTCCGTTTTCTTTTATCATCTTTGCGCTCTCATATTCGCTTTATTGGACTATATATGTAGTCCAATAGAGGAACTTGATGTTCAAACCATTAAGTTGTAAAAAACATACAATAAATCACACCAATGCTATCAATGACCAAGCCAGTGCAGCAAAATTTCTGGTAGGTTTTCCTTAGAATGCATGACCTGCGTTTCTTTAAACGCGTCATGTTAAGGGTAGAAATGAAAAAGCTGACCAATACCGAAATGGCTAACGTCCATTGCAATTATCACGTTTTATATTAATATTTATTAATATATATATATGTATGAATGTATAAAATAACAATTAGTCAAAGGTCTGAGAAGCTAACGGCCAAGGATCGAAACATGGCAAATTCCAGCTGTCTCAGTCCACTTCTGGTTAGATGAACATATATATCCACATATACATTCTGAAAATAATTGCCCACGAACTCGCTATAAGGGTTATTTGATCATAAAAGTTTTCCTAAGCGTTTGTAGCAATATTAAAATTTGACGTGTCTTGGAAAGAAATAGCAATGCGCACACAAAATAAAGTAGAACAAATTGAATGTAATACATTCCCCAAAGTTAACATATTATATAGACGAAGAGGATTTGGGATTGTATTAGATTAAATAAAAAATGTATGTAGCGAATTAAATTTAAAAGTGCAAGATGCGAGTGCAGAAATGATCTGGATAAGAACGTGCGCTGATAGTTTTGGTACTAGATTTTGTGGCTTCGACGAGCATAAACACTAGTTCCAATCTAGTTCTGTTCACACATATTTCAATATTTCTGCATTCCCCAGCTTACGACTTCTAAAACCATCCGAAATGTATAAGTAACCACAATCGGAGAATGATAAGGTGTGTTATCATTGTCGTTCCAGCTAAAACAGACTCTTACTTCACATTTTCATTTTAAAGACACGATTTTTATCTTAAAGGAGGCCTTTTTTTATTTCATTAGATACGGAAAGAAATTGTAAAAACTGATTCAATCGAGTATCGGAACAGTATAACTTTTTCTATTATTCTGCTTTGCTTATCCTAGCGTTTGTTGCAGGAATAATTGCCAACGCTACTTCACAATGCAACAATATCCATTGTTAAATTTCCAAGTGGTGAATTTGTGGGAACTTGATATACTTCTTTGCATTTACATATGTTTATATTCAGTTACGAGAAAGACAGAGGCTGAGATGGAGTGAGGTCGTGGGCAAGGGCATGCGGCAGTTAAGAAGCAGATGCGCAGTACAGAAACAGTTGGAAGAGAAAATTTCATGCCATCAACCCCGAACATATGGGATACGAGTGAAGAAGAAGATATTCAGTTCACAGGTGTTCTTTTCCTTAGTAACTACCAACAGTAGTGGCCAATTGGTTAATCATCAGATAGCAACTGCAAGGGGTTACCAGCTACAGCCTCCTCAAGAGTTTGGAAGTACTCCGAATTTCTGTTAAACATTGCACACCACTGTAACTGTACCTGTTTTCAAAGTCACATAAAAAGTTAAGTATAAAACCAATAAATGGGAATAAGAATGAAGTAAACTAGTCATTAATACGTAAATATTTGCACTGGTGACGTTTAACCTTGTTAGGGGTATATTTCCTAACAATACACCAAAAGGCAGTATTATCTGCCAAAGAATCATCGCTAATTCTGATAAAAAGATTGTGTCGCACTATGAGGACTCGGATATTCCAAGGCCTTGATTTATCTTTCCCTATTGGAAAAATAAACAAGCATACCTATTGGAGACCAAAAATTAAAAATGCGCCCGAGAGCATAACCGATACAATCAAGTCAGTATGCAAACCTCCGGAAGGGCTTTATCATTGCCGTACTGCCTTCATTTTCTTAAGTACAATACCCAAGCTGTTGTTACTTTTAACTTCTGGGTATAAATTATGGGAGTGTATGAAGATGTGAATAAAAGCTGTAGTCTTTCGACATCAAATGAAATCCTAGAACTCCAGTGTTTATCACGTGACACTCTGCTCCTTGTCATACTAAGCATTATCCTCATACATTCACCTATGCCAAATATTTAAGCTTTTTTATATGCCTGAAATGGACTGGTTCCTGAGGAACATCGAGGTGAGCCTTGCGGCAATGTACAGCTTAACCTGGGGTGATGTACAGATCACGACAATTTCTCAAGATAGGTGTCTTAAACACCAAATACAAGAAATATGATACATCGGCATACATTGATGTTACCATTCGCTTAAATCGTTTAAGCCTAAATTATTTGAAGAGCAGTGGATGGAAAGAAATCTTCGGCTGAACGGCGAAGCAAAAAAGAAACGCATAAAAACACCTGTGGGAAGCGATAAAGGAATACAGCTTTACACAAATTTAATAGTATATTTTTAGGTTTACGATCCTACATTCAAGTAAATCACTGCGAATTTTTTCTTTCAAATACCAAGTTTATTGTTGGGTTAGGAAGCACTGTACTGTAGACCATATTTATGTTGTAATTTTGTTTGCACAGGAAGTTTCTAAAAACTAGATACATATTAGCAGAAGTGACGAGCACTTTTTTATTTCATGGCCACAACTTTCACGTCTAGGGATTGACGTAACCCTTTAACCCCCGTCCAAAAGCAATTGCTGTACTTGTTTATACCGTCAAAACAAAAAATCTTCAAGAGGTATAATTTATTATCTGGTTGTATTCTAATAAATGACTTGCTACCTGCTTTTATAGGTAAAGAATGATACAATAATACCTTCTACTACAAATTAATTTTCACTAATGTTATCCACCAAATGTACTGTACATTAGTTCGGTGGCGGAAGGGTTAATTGATTAATCTTTTGCAAGAGGAGTAACCGATACAAAATGTTCATTTTTCAGTGTAAACAACATGCTTTGCGAAACCTTAAAAAAGCCTCATACCTTCTCATTCCAAAACTCTGAACCTAATAGTCTAAAGGGTATATGTCGTAACAGGAAAAGTTCGCTGACAAAGTCACATCTGCAAATCGCTATTAACAATAAAAACCTCTGACACAAGCCAAATCTTCTCATTTATTTTTGTTTCTCTAACACTTGGAAAACTGCAAAATCAGAAAAACTGGCCACCGGCAACTACCTTATCCCTTACTGCAAATGGAAATTTGGCTGCCTTAAGGCCTCTAATTACTAAACCCAACTTCCAGATTCCACCATCCTCTTAAAAAAACTAAGCTCGACGCGCCATCTCCACAAATAAAACCGTCAGTCTTGCAACAAGTATGTCGCGCAAATACAGTACATTGAGGCCAAGTCCACGGGCTGATTTTGTATCTGGAATGCTGAAACTGTTGGCTAAAATTTCCTAAATTTTGTAGCCTGTGTGTCTTATTGATAATATCTTCTGTATACGTATATCTGTTCTTAAAAAAACCAATACCAAGTATATAAAGTTAGGCCAATATCAATGACGTAACATTAAACAGCACAAAATGCTGAACATTCAAGAAAACTACGGCATCAAAATAGAGCATTACTTCGTTTAACAAAAATAAGAATAATTCCCAGGAAGACACCAGTGGCTGGTATTGTATTAGTTATACCCAAGAATCACTGGGGAACATTTGATAAGAATACAATGCTTGACACCAAACACAAGACAATAAGATATTTAAGAATTCTTACAATGCCGTATATTCACAGAAAAAATGTACTAAATGACGTTATCACTTAAGGGTTCAATACGTATCTGCCGTTAAGCTGTTTCGCGCGTTTCCAGATATATTGCATGCACAATTGTTTGAGTAGTCAGAAGTCTACAAAATTTTACCAGGAAAAGTATGCAGGAAACTCCCTTCGTAAGATATTGTTTCAACTGCAATTGTTTTGTAATTCCGTGGATTGTACTGCTTGATCCAATGACCCAACAGTAGCGTGTAAGCGTGACTTTAACTTGAATCAACAATTTTTTACTGCTTAACCTACTTTAAACATCGTTCAAAATACGTGCTACCAATATACCCCCCTCGCATTGATCGGTGAACATTTTGTTCGAAGAGTCTTCGGTTCTGTCGTAAAACTTCGGCGGCATCTGTAAATAGACAGTAACAATGAGCTAAAGGACTGAGTATCGAGAGGAAGTCTAGCACGGTATCAGAGACACAATTATTTGACATCAACTATAAGGGTGCCAAAAAAGAGAGAGTACTCAATGCCTATTCCTTAATACAGTCATGATCATCATCTTTAAAACTAATTATCATCACCACAGAAGTCATAAGCATCATCATCATCTTTTCTTATTAGCAACAGCAGTAGCACCAACAGCATTATCATTATCACAACCATAACAATGTGCTAACTTAAAAATTTTACTTTCAGATTAAGACCTGTAATGTGCTAATCAACCTGAAGATATTAAACAAATCTTGAATTTCCAGTAAAGCATTACAAGTTGTTGTCATTTTTACTACATTCCTTTATCAATGAATAAAATGGCATCGAATAAATCAACCGTATATCCTCGAATAAGTGCCACCTGTAATATCTAGGTCACTAAACAACCTCTCCAGTAAGTTAATCACCTTCACTTACCCTCAACTAAGTACCATCTGGTCTTAACTTTTAAGCACTTGATAGAAAAGAATAACATCTAAATATCGGGCTTATACGGGAATTACACAAACACAGAAAATATATTATTTCCTTGACACTATCAGAAGAAGCACTAGTTTTCAATAAATTCAAATATTTTGTTTAAACGAATGCAGGACTACAATATTTACCAAATATTGTAGCTGCTTGGCAGTGGTTTACACCCGGTGTTTTTTCACTTTTAAATTGTTTTTCTACTTTAATTTCTTAATAAGAATAACATAAAAATGTTATCTTATTAGTGACTGGGTGAGATTCTGTGTACTTCATTTTATTTTACCCTTCTACTGAACAAAAGTACTATCCATCCATTCATCTATCTATCCATCCATCCATCCATCTATCTATCTATCTATCTATCTATCTATCTATCTATCTATCTATCTATCTATCTATCTATCTATCTACCTATCTATCTACCTATCTATCTATCCATCTATCTAT
>RDPX01000179.1:600909-620691 GCA_003991215.1 Morbakka virulenta | reverse complement strand
ATGTATGTATGTATGTATGTATGTATGTATGTATGTATGTATGTATGTATGTATGTATGTATGTATGTATGTATGTATGTATGTATGTATGTATGTATGTATGTATGTATGTATGTATGTATGTATGTATGTATGTATGTATGTATGTATGTATGTATGTATGTATGTATGTATGTATGTATGTATGTATGTATGTATGTATGTATGTATGTATGTATGTATGTATGTATGTATGTATGTATGTATGTATGTATGTATGTATGTATGTATGTATGTATGTATGTATGTATGTATGTATGTATGTATGTATGTATGTATGTATGTATGTATGTATGTATGTATGTATGTATGTATGTATGTATGTATGTATGTATGTATGTATGTATGTATGTATGTATGTATGTATGTATGTATGTATGTATGTATGTATGTATGTATGTATGTATGTATGTATGTATGTATGTATGTATGTATGTATGTATGTATGTATGTATGTATGTATGTATGTATGTATGTATGTATGTATGTATGTATGTATGTATGTGTTGAGTGTGCGATTTATGGTACACCGGCAGGTAGACTATGCTCCAATCCCTTATGTATGTATGTATGTATGTATGTATGTATGTATGTATGTATGTATGTATGTATGTACTGTGTATGTACTTATGTATGTATGTATGTATGTATGTATGTATGTACGTATGTATGTATGTACTTATGTATGTACGTATGTATGTATGTACTTATGTATGTACGTGTGTATGTATGTATGTATGTATGTATGTATGTATGTATGTATGTATGTATGTATGCACCAAGGAACGGTAAAATTCCCTGGCCGTATGCTTTTCAATTACCATTCAATGACTTTCTTGTGCGATTACAAAGTTTGGCCTGCCTGGAAGTGAAACCAGGAATCTTTTGATTATCATGGAGCCACACTGATCACAAAAGATATGATCAAACGATGGAACGATCGATTGATCTATCCATCCATCCATATATCCATACATCCATGAATCGATCAATCAATAAATCAATCAATCTATGTTTCTATCTATGTATCTACCATCTATCTATCCATCTATCTATCCATCTACCTGTCACTCTATCTATCTATCTGTCTGTCTGTCTATCTATCTATCTATCTATCTATCTATCTATCTATCTATCTATCTATCTATCTATCTATCTATCTATCTATCTATCTATCTATCTATCTATCCATCTATTTATTTATCTATCCATTTCTCTCTCCCTCCTCCCAAATCTCTCTCTTTCTCTATCGGCCCCTCTGTCCGTACCGGTTTATCTATTTATAGGGCATATACCCACACCTAAAAATTGAAAAAAAGTCATCAAAAACAGTTTGCTTGCCTTTTATTCCTTAACACAACATGTAGCTATTTCAGTCACCTGCTACGTGGCTGACATAGCTACATTCAACAAATTTTTCAGTTTGCTAGCACGCAAACTTTAATACCTAGCTGCTAAAACAAGATCAAAAACATTTGTTAATACAAACTTTACCTTTATTTAGGGGGTCATCTGGGTTAGGTTCCTAAAATAATAAAAAACACCAACCATCAAAAGGGGTATCTAGTGAGTTAACAGATATGCTGTCTTAACTAAATTGATAAAAAAAGGAAGCAAAAGTCACGGTAAAAGTTTCTGCTGATTGTTTCATAAAAATGGAATAAATGAATAAATGAATGAATGAATGAATGAATGAATAAATAAATAAAGAAAGAAAGAAAGAAAGAAAGAAAGAAAGAAAGAAAGAAAGAAAAAGAAAGGAAGGGAAAAAATTGAATAAATATTTACAAAATAGCATATAGTACTAAAAAAATACGTTTCATGCACGACGCGATACGATCATCTGATGAACTACTGATCGCTAGCTAGCTCTATTTGTAGTAGGTTTAAGTTAATATCATGATATAGATTCCAATTCCTGCATTTGGTTAATACTTCGGTACGTCTGTCTGAATGACAACTTCTGTCTGAATGAGAACTTCTGTCTTTATTCAAAATTGTCATCTTTATGATCGTTGCAAAGATATGACAGCTTTTGAAGTATAGTTTTGTCGAAGTAGCCGAAGCTTATGCTGTTTACGTTTTCCATCTGAAAAGATTTTTGCTACTGAGACACACAAGTACAAGAGACACAATTCAAATAAAAGCTCTTGCTAAAAGCAGATGTACTACCCAAGCAACTTGATGGCCTCGGTGATAAAACCAAGCCAGTTGATATCACTGGTTGCAAGAGGCACATGATACTCAAATTTTGGTTGTAAAAGAAATGTTTCTCAAATAGTTTATTTTGATTTACTCGTATGCAGTGTAAATGTTCTTATGGCAGGCAGGAAGATACACTGGAAGCCACATTTTTCCTACATAACCTTGACCAAACACATAATAATGGGGAGGGGGGGGGGCAAGAGCAGGGCAGCTCTTGTTAAGCCCGACGATGGGAGAAGTATCTCTCGAAACGTAGCTCGGAAAAAGCTTACGACTCATGACATGATAAAGCTCTTACATATATGGTTTCCTCTGAGTCCATAAAGTTCAGAATTTTCTAGTGCAAACACTATTGTGTTACTTGCATTAAGAATGGTAATTATATTTGTCAAAGAGCGTCGTAACTGTGACTGCACCGAAGATCTCTTAGATCTATACCTAATTCCGACTCAGGAAAAATCGTTTACTTAATTATGATACTCCTGCAAAAGTTCCAATTATGAATACACGTACATATTTGAAATTACACTAAATAGAGACGACGTTCTTTAAACTATTGTATTTCGATTAGTACCAAAAGCTTTACAGACACACTAATGATATATTTGGTAATACATGGCTCATTCAAACTCTGGCTTATTTCACATGCTTTCACAATTAGCGGCTCATATTAGTGTAAGAAAACAGCATGGAAACTATTGTATTACTGCTAATTACATTTGTCAATGAACGTCGTACGCTTTAAGTCTGCTTGAAATACTTCTTTACCCTTGAACTAATTCCGATTTGAAAAATCGCTTACACAATTTCTATAATGAAATAATAGCTCAAACCAAAAAATTAACATATTTGATAAATTCAAATTAAAATACAATACCTAACATGAGGCATGTGCCTTTTACTACTCATATTAATAGGCAGTCAAAGGTATTGATACACTAATGATATTTTTACTAATGCATGTCTCGTTCAATCTTTCGTTTATCTGATATGCTCTCAAAATTGGCGGATAACATCAGTGTTGGAAAACAGAACGAAAACTATTGTATCCTGGTAATATGAATACTAATTACATTTGCCAAAAAACCTCTTGCGCGATAACTTTTTGAACATCAAATTTCTCTTTGATTCCGATTTATAAAAAAACTTTTAGCAAATTCCGATATTTACCGTCTGTAGAATGCCGACTTTAACAAAACACCTAATCGAATTCTGTCATCCTATATCGAATTCCAATTTCATGCACGTCATTCATTGGGGTAATACCCTTGAAACACTTTTTGTGACTGTTGGATATCAATTTCTCCATTGTAACGCGTATGTTTGGAAGCTTTGCTTCTTTCTTCCTGCCTGTTTAAGCTTCCTGAGAATTTCTTAAGATTAAAATGGCTTTGAAATAAAAAATTATTTGCCATCTTTGACTGTTACAGACCTCATACCTCAACAGTCTTATATTGCGTATGAACATGCCAATACAATTCAAATTACAAAAAAAATTTATTAAAACCATGTTATAATCAATACATAGTAGGATTACGGATATGTTTCCGTTTTGGTTTGTTTAATCACTTTCTGTTTAATGCTCATTTTATCATGGCTTCAATTATAAACATTTCCATTGATACTACTAATACCTCAGGCAAACAATGAGACGTACATATCGGATTGTGGGTTTTACTGTTATTGGCTGCTACAGATTTCATCAGTCACAGAGCTAAGCTGGGTATGGACACGCCAATACAATTTAAATCAGAAAAACTAATCAAGACGATATTCTATTCCTTATATTAAACGGGAAAGAATATCTGTGTTTGTTCAGTCGATTTCATGTTGACTGTTCAGATGTGAATGTACAAATGACTTGATAAAACTGTTTTATATTCCAATGAAAATAGATCAGTTCTTGTCTCTCCCATTTTTCTTTTCAAATTAGCCAAGATGAAGAAGCCTTTCCAAGGTTTCATGCCAATTTTTATGTCCTTGAGACTGCATTCGCCTTACACATTATATCCAGCGATTTTGTATTAAATGCTTAGAGCAAATCACATCAGTTGTTGATGTTCAACGTAAAATTTCTCACCTCTTGTCTATGTAGCATAGTAGCACCATGGATGGGGAGGAAGTGAACAAGGTTGACGAATTCAAGTACCTGGGCTCTACTTTAGCAAGCAATGGAGACTGCGATCGAGAAGTACAGAAGAGGGTGCAGACAGGTTGGAACAATTGGCGCAAAGTAACAGGGGTGCTGTGCGACAAGTACATGCCTACAGAGGTCAAGGGAAAGGTACACAGGACAGTGGTACGACCTGGAATGATGTATGGAGACATTACCTCTCACTAAGAAGCAGGAAAACAAACTGGAGGTGAATAAAATGAAAATATTGAGATTTTCCATTGGGAAAACTAGGAAGGATAGAGTGAGGAATGATCAAGTGCGAGAAACGCTAGGAGTGGCAAAACTAGGACAGAAGATCAGAGACGCAAGACAGGTGGTTTGGACATGTTATGAGGAGGGATGAACAGTATGTGGGCAGGCAGGCGATGAACATGGCTCCACCTGGAAAGAGGAGACGAGGGAGACCAAAAAGGAGTTCTCGGACTCAGTAAATGAGGACATGAAGGAGAAGGGACTGTCTGTGAGCGACATCAAGGACNATAGAGTGAGGAATGATCAAGTGCGAGAAACGCTAGGAGTGGCAAAACTAGGACAGAAGATCAGAGACGCAAGACAGGTGGTTTGGACATGTTATGAGGAGGGATGAACAGTATGTGGGCAGGCAGGCGATGAACATGGCTCCACCTGGAAAGAGGAGACGAGGGAGACCAAAAAGGAGTTCTCGGACTCAGTAAATGAGGACATGAAGGAGAAGGGACTGTCTGTGAGCGACATCCAGGACAGGCAGAGATGGAGGAGACTGGTCCGCTGTGGCGACCCCTAATGGGAGAAGCCGAAAGAAGAAGAAGAAGTCTGTGTAGCATATAATAGCTTCAAAAATAATTGTCAATAGAAGCTCCTAGATGTTTTCTTTCCCACGTTCTCTACTATTCTCGAAATCAGTGAGCTATAAAATAATTTGATCTGTAAGCTGACTTGTTTGGATTCGCCAGCAACAGGCAAACTGTGCTATTGGTCTAAGTGTTCATTACAGCTCATATTTATACGTTTTGCAGTGTTTTTGTTTTACAATGCAATACAAAGCTTTCATTAAAGTTATCAGAAAGTAGGGAGCAGTTGTGAAAATGACGTCCCTTCTTTTAAAAAATGCGTTATCTATTGAATACATATCAAAATATACCAGCAAGGCTTACAGACCTGACATCTTACCGTGATATTCCCTGATAAAGTTTGCGGATATAGTATTACTCATAGGAGTAGAAATGTAACTCGTGGTTTTCAAATAGCGGTACGGGATAACAGAAAGATGCATATTCTGTGGGTCATAAAGGTAAGATTTTTCCATTCTACACAGTACGGTCAAGATAAAGTCAACTGTAGATATGTTCATGAAAAAAACCTCGTGTACCAAGTAACAATAAAAGCAATGCTGACGAACCACTGCATTCAGCCCAAGATGGAAAATATTGTACGTTGGCCAAAAGCTTCAGGATCAATTATGGTGCCTACAGGACTATGCTCCGCAAAACGGTTCACTAGTATTCACTAGTCAAATTAAATATTACAAATGTAACATAAACAAACGTTGACTTACCAAAAACAAGTACTGTAATCCATAAACAATAGAACTTACAGTTAACACTGGTTTCCAGTCTTCTCTGTCAAAGACAAGAATCAATCATGAATTTTACATACATGAAAACGCAGATCTTGAGGCAGATGTATTTCAGTCTGCATTCATACGACTCTAATAATAGCTGAAACAATATTGTTTTAATGCTGCGGTGACTCAACCCGTTGGTCACAAATCATTTAATGAAAATTCTAAATCATAATAAACAATATCTGGGGAAAAAAAGACGAGAAATTTTAGTGTATTTCCCCCAAATACTCGATTAACATTGCAAATATAATCATAAAAATACACAAATACACTAACTGATTAACCATTCATATACCTCTAATAAATGATTATATATATATATAAATATATAATTAAATATAAATATATAATTAAATATATATATTAACAATTATTAAACAATCTTGGTTATGATTACAATAGTAATAGCAATATAATATGCGCATACGCAGTAGTGTCGGCGCAGAAAATAACGCATGGTGCCGCACGGTGAAAATATGTAAACCCGGGCTTCCTTAGATCACTGGTAGGGACATCTTCAATATCTGCGCCATACTTTATACCAAAATATGCAGGTATTCTCGAGAAACTTACGCTTTAACAGATGGAGGCACATCTCTATTAAAATATAGATTAGAGCTGCACCTTTAAGTCAAGAAAAGTTATCTATAATTAGGCATTTACCTTCCTGATAAAAGCCAGTGGTTCTGTATGCTACCTTCTTGTGCAACCTTATGTCATTAATCTTACCTACTGTGGTCGAATGGTAACGGCGTTGCAATTTAGATTACTGCTGTATTTCAAAGTCAAGTGAAGGTTAGGGTTAAAAAAATAGTTAACTTCTCCCTGAACACTGAAAGTGGTTCCTCATGCTACCTGCTTATATTACCTGCTGTGGTCTGAGTGTTTGGAGTGCTGTGCTCGGAGCCTGCGTGGGGTCACTGGTCCAAGAGTAGTTTATTAAGTGCTTAACTCTAAATAATAATTCTGGCTCTTTGGATTTTCGAATAGAAAATGTGTGTATCTGACGGATAAATGGCAACAAAGCAAGAAGGCAAGGGCGTCCAAGAAGACTACCTCCATGTACTGACACCTGGATGCTGACTAGCCCGGTTTTCCTGACTGGTTGGTAACGAACAGCCTTCGTTTCAAGCTGTTCTTCCGTACCATGGAAGAAATCGATCTCGTCATTCATGTGATTTCGAATCTGGTTAGTCGTCGATTTGGAGAACTTTTTTGGAACTTGTGCCACCCCGGTGGTAAGTGAAAGTTTTTTGTTTCTGGTTTCATTCCAAACCGATCTGCCTTGCTTGTGGGTTGCTGTTGCTTTTCAGTGTCGTCCATACTGGTGTGTATAGGTGGCACCCAGGAGTAATCCTGGGAAACCTCGTGTGGCAGGAAAACAACTGTTGGCTCCATCTCAACAATGAAAAACCAACCAGGAAATGTGCATCTTCGATGCCTCTGTAGTTGGGAGGGATATTTCCGGTGCAACCTGCATACATACTGGGGGGGGGGGGCAGCCGTTGCTGTGGGCTATAGACATTCACTTTTTTGGCGGTGAGGGGAGGTTTGTTTCCCGTTTCATGAGGCCGGATCGAGCTCACCGGGGTGGTCTTCCAATCTGCCTCCAACAGCTTACACAACAACAACAACAACCAGCCAATCACATAATTTTTTACATAAAAACAGACTAAAGACTACAAACATCACAAAAAGGATAAAAGAATTGGTTCCGATATTTGTTAACCTTCCCTAAATTGCCGTACTTAGCACATCATTAAGCAGAATTTTGTAGTAATATAACTTCGCTGTGCGAACTACTTAAGGAAAACAGAACGTGAATTTAAGTTAAAACAGGTAAAATAGTGATTGTAAATGCAAACAAAATTGTTTACCGGACTTGACGTACCAACTGTAAAGCTCTTTCAATTAGAGAATCGAAGTGAATGTTTGAGCAACGCTTCAGAGAGCAACAGCAAACTTTAAACCATGAATTCTTAAAGAAGACTGCTGGAGTTTAATGCATAGCTGCTGGAATATATACGTGTTTTAAGGCCAACTATTCGCAGTACAAATCGTGTTAATATAACATCGTTTATCATTTTTCGTTTATTATTCCCTCTTCAAAGACGCTTTTATCATATTCTTTTAAAAGTAATAAAGGGTTCTGATTGATTACAGGACTTTGTGGAGGTGCCTATAGCTGTAACACGATTTTAGGAGTTAGCAGAATCATTTGAATTTGTAGTTTCTCTGCAGGTTTACAGTTTTCATTTGTTACCAAAGCTATTAATCTAATACCAGATACATGCAATGAAGTAATATGGGTATGATTTTTCCAGTAGTAATCACGTATTGTTTTTTATTTGTTTTTGTAAAACCATTCTCAAAATTCCAGACATATATATCAACGGTTGGCCCAACAAAATAAAAGAATACTCGCCAAACTATATGAATATATTGCTATACTTACCTAAGAATATTTAAACATACGTTTCCCTCTAGATCGATATTTGGATGATAAACCTTGGAACAATAAAAAAAATTTCAATTAACATATTTTCTGTGTAAAATAATCAACAAATTAAACAAAAACAATACCGCTGGAGCAAAGTTTTGTCAATAATTCTTTGATTTCGTGCAAGCGAAAAAAACATAAAATATATAAAAACATTAAAAATGAAATAAAATAAACATAAAAGCAAGTTCCAAAAAAATAAATATAAAAAGCATTTTATCGATAGTAACCTTGATCTTCCATAAATATAAGCCCTTCACTAAAGCATACTCATTTCAATAGCGAAAAAAAGAACAAAAAGTAGAAGTCGCAGCGGAAGTAGTAGTAGTAGTAGTAGTAGTAGTAGTAGTAGTAGTAGTAGTAGTAGTAGTAGTAGTAGTAGTAGTAGTAGTAGTAGTGGAAGAAGTAGTAACAGCAGAAGCAGTTGCACTTGTGACAGTAATAGAAGTAGTAGAACCAGAAGTATTAGTTGTAGTACTAGCAGCAGCAGCAGTAGTAGTAGTAGTAGTAGTAGTAGCAGAAATAGTAGTAATAATAGTAATAGTAGTAGTAGTAGTAGTAGTTGCAATTGTGATAGTAGTAGAACCAGACGTATTAGTTTGGTAGTAGTAGTAGTAGTAGTAGTAGTAGTAGTAGTAGTAGTAGTAGTAGTAGTAGTAGTAGTGATAGTAGTTGTGATAGTAGCAACAGTAGTAGTAGCAGCAGCAGCAGTAGCAGTAGTTGCAGTTGTGATGGTAGCAGAAATAGTAGTGGTAGCGGAAGAAGTGGTAGCGGACGAAGTGGTAAGAGCAAAAGTAGTAGCAGAAGTAGTAGCAGAAGTAGTAGCAGCAGCAGTAGGTGCAGCAGTAATAGTTGTGCTAGTAGCAAAAGTACCAGTAGTAGTAGAAGAAGTATTAGCAGAAGTAGTAATAGTAGCATCGACAAAATATACTACTATTAGTAGAAGTAGTACGGCTTTGCTTACTTTCTCCTTTAGACTTACTACTTCTACTACTAGTACTACTACTACTACCATCATCACTGCTACTACCACTATTACTACTACTACTATTACAACAATTACTTCTACATCAAATACTCTACAAGTGTTGCTGCTAACTCCACTGCTGTGCTTCAGTGCTACTTTTGCTTCCATTAATTTTTTCCGTCTGAACATCAATGACTGGAGTAACACGTGACTTCTGCTAGTAGAATTCGAGGCAGTAAAATGAGCATGCTACGCAAAGTGTTCCTTACAATAGAGGTAGAAAATATAGTGAAGCTTTTTAACATAATATTTTTAGTCCATGGTTAGAAGTAAAAAGCTGACTCACCATAGTTTCACATTTGACCTTTGGAGGTTCATGTGGGTAGTTTGGGCCAACCTTTATAATGAAAAATGTTACGAAAATACAAAAACAAGCAATGTGCAGGAAATATTGAATATCGTGGCAGAATTAAGCCACAGCTAAATAAACCTGAACGTCAATTACAGGATGGTAATACTACTGATTCGTTCAGTAGGCATATCAACATTTATTACTAAAATTTGTTATGGAATTACTTAAAAGTAGGTTCTATGTGAAGTGTTCTTTAATAAAAATACTAAGATTGATGCCGCTGCTGGATCTCAAATTATTCTTCATTATCATAATTATTCGGCCTCAGTAAAGAATTCACTTCTTCATATTTGCCTTTTTGGAAAGTATAAGTTCCCAAATAAGATTTTCCAAATGTACCCCATAACATTTAGCGAGTGGAGCAAATTCTTGGCTTGGTCCAATAGTTATCAGTCCAAATAAAGAAATGAACGAAAAATAATAATAATAGGAAAGACACTGGCAGCTAACCTAGTTCTGTTTACCAATCAACAAGATACTGGGAAAATAACTCCTCTGAAAGCTGGTAAGAGGCAAATTATTTTCCTTAGTTGCCTCCCAATCATGAGGAGGCGTGGCTTAAAGGTCTGCGCAGAGGCACAGTAACCAAGAGGCTTCGATTCCCCCGAGTAGGCGAAAAGGATTTTGAAACTTCACAAAAGAAAAAGCCATTGGCTGGTGTCAGGAAGGGCATCCGGTCAATAAATTCCTCACTGCTGAAACAAATGTCCCTTTGAAGGGCACCGTCTGAACCCGAGTCACAGGGGATTAATGACGTTAAAACAAACAAAACAACAACAACAACAACAAAACGTTGCTGCCCAATCCTGATAGGCTGCCTTCAGGAGATTCCCTCTAGTTCACGTAGGGAGGAACGGAGAGTTCTCTGGTGAAATTTACTAGGAGAAAATTTTCGGGTTACCATCCATATACATATTTGGAGGCCTTCCTAATTCAGGGAAATAAAAATTCGCATGGGGATTAAGTCAGCAAGAAATTCTACCAGTAGAGGAATAGTAAGCAAAGAACTGTCTCACCAAAAACCTTGATTACCACTTACAGTACTTTCCTGATAATCTTTGAAATCGTGCAAATCATTACTGAAAAAAGAAATTTCTTGTTCTTTAGATCTTCGGGTGCCAGTAATGATGACGAAAATACTTACCAAAAGATGACATGTCATTTTACATTAGAAGATTTCCTTCCTTCCCATATTATATATATATATTATATATATATATATATATATATATATATATATATATATATATATATATATTTATATATATGTATATGGTGAACGACAAAAGAATCAACAAAACTTAGTTTGAAGCTGCCAGTTCAATGTTTTCACATTCGTCAACTAAACAAAATGAACCGTTCATAGTGTTTAGTTGACGATTGTGAAAACATGAAACTGACAGCTTCAAACTAAGTTTTGTTGATTCTTTTGTCGTTCACCATGATAGTACTAATATTCTTATATTATTGCGCACTGTCGATCGCTAATAATTACTTCAATATTGGTATATATATATAATATATATTGATTCAGGGTAGGACTTTAGCAACCGGTGATCATGCCTCAGTTCGGCAGCTTCCAGGTTTTCGGGAGTGTGGACCTACCTCTCAGTCATCACAGCTACCAGGTCTGCTTTGACCCGGAGTGGTAGGAATTGACAGGGCCCCATTGAGGGGTTTAATAGCAAACCTAGCTTGGTCAACTCTGTAACAAAAAAATCTGAGGCCCCTTGTTTATATTTTCCGTGGCATTCATTTAAACCATAAAAGTATTATCATTGGTTCCAAAAGGCGCAGGTGGTGCGGTGCAAGCCTTCACCACCTTTATCAACTACTTGTGTGGGTCTTCTGACATTTATTCTGATTCATTCTTGGCCAAACTGCCTCCACAAATACAGTGCAATGGCGACAAATTAAAAGTGACGGGGATAGGTAAAAGAAAGTAGTGGAAGTCTCTAGCTTGAGCTCTGCACATTGGCGATAGCCGTTTAGCACAAAATTGTGTGCAATTATGCTACTCGCGTCCTCTATTGGTGTCAAAGCAGATCTTTTCAGATGAAAACTGCTTTCCCAATCCAGTAATGATGGCGGATAAAGGAGCCCTAAACATCCTTTCTTGAATACAAACTAGGCAGCCTGCTGCAGCTGCCTGGTTATCTAGTTAATCTAGAGTCGAAATAAGAAGAAATGTAAAAGATTTTAAGATCTAGATGTTGTTAGCTACTGCTGACCACCGAATATTCTTGATTAAAAATTTCTCTTGTTGTAGTCATATAACAGAATAGTTGTATTCAAATTTCAGCTTTGTCTGAAGATGTGTGAAAAACAAAAAAATATTTACAAAGAGATGTTGGTCTCTATTCCACATAACAATTTTAGATTTGGATCTTGGAATGTTCGTACCCTCCAAGATAACAAGTCCGCATTTAAGCGCAAAACAGCTCTTGCCTGTCTTAAACTGCCGAAATACACCAAAATATGACATAGCTGCCCCAAGTGAAACTGGTCTCGCCGGTAGGTCAAAGTTAACAGAAGATAAGGGTGAATATACATTCTTCTGAGCCGGAAAGAAAGAAGAGCAGCCACGTAATTCCTGCGTTGGCTCTGTTTTTAGTACAGATTTTGCAAACTCACTACCCTTCCTTCCAAAAGCGTTTCTGATCGAATAATAAACTTAACCTTAGAGCTGTAGTGCAACAAAAAAGCAACACTTGCCAAATGCTATGCCCCAACAATGAATAGTTTTGAACAAGAAAAAGATTATTTTTATTATCTTTTGCGACATCTTATCTTTGGCGAAATCTTATCTCTAGCATCCAGCACTCAGGCCAACAAAACAAAAAGAAGCTTGGTTATTGACTAGATAAGCATTTACGTTAGGTACTACCATAAGTATGTACGTGGCTGTAAAGAAATTGCTGTGTCATTTACAGACCAGATGAGAAAAGGACAACCAAGTATGATCAGAAGAAAGAAAATTAAAGCAGAAGGCATTCTAAAGTTAAAATAAAAACTTACCAGAGCAATACTTCTGCATATGGCCAATTTCGAATTGTCACTTACTGTACAGCCAGATGTGACAGATTATTCGGTTGGAGCTTGAATTTCTCAGCAATTCAAGGATGCTATTTTTCAATTGCTTATGGCAGTAAGAAGTTACTACCCGGGAAAAAACCCTACTCAGTTATAGCAGGAGATGTCTGCCTTTGATTTTTGTAGTTAAGAAATTTGAGAAATACATTTACTGCAAAGAATTCACATTACAAACGGATCAAAGGATGTTAACTTACAATTGGAATAGCAAGCTTGATAGTCCTTGTATTGTGAGGTGTGTCTTGTTCTTATAGGATTGCCCCTTCACTACTCAAACTATAAAGGCTTGAATAGTGTGGCTTCAGAACACGAGTAGCGAGACCACAAAGAATTTTGAGAACATTGACATTATATTAAGAATTACTTTTGAATTCGACATATAAGACGTTGTTTGGAAATAATGCTGACAACTATTTTTGAAAAGAGATTAGAACACTTAAGTTAACATCATTACACACTTTTCACGGAGCTATTGTGTAGAGGTCAATTACACGATACTGTTAAAGATGCTTTGGTGGCTTATACTTGGTTATTGTACAGGGTAATCCAATGTCACGGCAGGGCGAATGTACGGAGAAGCAATGAAAAAACAAAGATTACTTTTGTATCAATGGCAAAGAGACTCATGTTTATTTGAGGTCAGCTATATGGTAAATAAATGCTGATGAATCTGACGATTCTATCTTAACAAATGAGAGGAATTCTCCCAAAGAAATAAAACAAACTATTAGGATGTGTGTTTACAAGTACTGTAAATACCAATGGGCAAAGGTTTCTGGCTTCACCATTATCAAAACCACATTTAATAGTCAGGTTACAAAGTGCATATGGAGTTAAAGGGTTTTATAAAACAGAAGGGCATATTCACTGCTTTAAACATATGAGAACATAAAAGAAATAAAGCTGCTTCTAATTAACAGAAAAGATCACATATTTTCTTTTATCTGTGTCTCCAAAATCTATTGGTGAGGCATCTACATGAATTGTCAAAGTAAGATCAAATCAATGCACTCATTATGAATATTTTTAATTTGTGTTTCTGTTCTAGGTCTTTCTCTTTAAGAATTAGCTCCTCTTCTTTTTTCTAACTCTGACATGTCCCTTCACCATCATATCAAAATAAAAAGCATATGTTCATCACAGTGCAGCAAAGTACCCTGGTACAAGAACTAAGCCTTTTATGTTACCTTTGAAACTCATTTTTCTAACGTAGATCTACATTTTAAAAAATTGATCGATATAACTTCCTTCTTTACCCACGGTGGCTCCCCTGACAGTAATTTAAAAAATTACATAACAACCATTTCACTGTGACTCATGGGACATTTGGTGAAAATTATCAAATTCATAATGATCTGTAGAATCCAACTAATAAGGTAGTAAAAAAAACTTGATAGTGATATGAAAGAGTATATTGTAATGATCATTTAAAGTATTATGGCTAGTAGTTACTTCACCTTGTAACTAAGAAACTTAACAATATATATTTGTGACTCATGGGACTGCTAGAATTTGATTTTTTCAACACGTGTTACATAATTTCATTTTCCTAGTGAACTTTGAAATTGCATCTATTGAATCTTTCTGGACAGGATGCTGAATGATATGGGAAGTAATTTCTAGAAAAAATACCAGATAACATATTTTTTGCAATTAGTTATTGCTTTTAATGAAGTGTGACTCACGGGACAAAAAAACGTGACTTATGGGACCAATTCAATAAATAACTCAATTTCATGGAAAATACACTTTTGGAACATTTTAAAATACAATTTGAGAAATAATAACATNTTTAAAGTATTATGGCTAGTAGTTACTTCACCTTGTAACTAAGAAACTTAACAATATATATTTGTGACTCATGGGACTGCTAGAATTTGATTTTTTCAACACGTGTTACATAATTTCATTTTCCTAGTGAACTTTGAAATTGCATCTATTGAATCTTTCTGGACAGGATGCTGAATGATATGGGAAGTAATTTCTAGAAAAAATACCAGATAACATATTTTTTGCAATTAGTTATTGCTTTTAATGAAGTGTGACTCACGGGACAAAAAAACGTGACTTATGGGACCAATTCAATAAATAACTCAATTTCATGGAAAATACACTTTTGGAACATTTTAAAATACAATTTGAGAAATAATAACATTATGCAAATTGCACTTGATTTACATTATGCCCCTCTAAAGTTTTCTTTTCGACAAAATCTAGGCATTTGGTGCAAACTCTAATTGGTCTCTTGAATTCATACAATAGATTGGCTGTGGAACAATACAAATTACATCAGTTTTATCTTGCTAAGACTGATCCTCTACAAGAGGCCAATGATAAAAACATCCTGCTCTACCCATGTAAAGTAAATGGACACCCTCACCATCTGTCTCCACAACTAGTGCCATGTAGACTTTTCCTATTTCTTTGCGCTTACCCGCTAAGTGTATGGCAACTATTTTTCCAGCACGGATATCACAGTCACTACTGGCACTAGATTGAATTTCTGTGGTTTGATCAGCTTTGTGGCAAGAGCATTGTTACCTGAGCTAATAAGGGTGTGGCATTCACTTATCTTTGGAACAGGTATTGCAGATTGGAAAATTTCTGACAAATTGAAAGATGTTGATTGCTCTTCTAGTTCAGTGTTCGTAATTTTAAAAATTATCACATTTTTTACATCTGAAACAGCTGTAATGAAACCCTCTAAATCATTTATGATACACAATCGGTTCTTTGTCTTTTCCCAAGCCCTGCACTTCAGTGCTGCGCCAAGACCATCAACTGGACCTTTCCCGTGACTTGTTGCAAAAATATTCCAGTTTATGGTAACATGATGCTTTTCTCTTAGGAAATCAAGTGCTGGCTGCCCCTAATATAGCAGTTTATGGAACAGGATATGCCTCTAGCTTGATTCCAATATCATTTATAAAGTTTGGAAACATTTTGAAAACACTACCTAGAGCTCCACCAACAATTGGTACCACCATAACTTTGCTTAGATTCCAGTTGCCAATCAAGTCACAATCAAGCCAGAAAAAATACTTATATAAGTTTCACCTGTATGTATATATTGTAGTTTCAATATTGTGACTCATGGGACTGTGACTCATGGGACAAACTTTCAAAATTAAATTTCTGCCATAAATCCAAAGACAGTGAGTAAACATTCATTTCTCCTTAGCACCCTTACAAATAACAACAGAACTGGAAGTGACGTTCTTTTGGTTCTTGTTACTATAAGGATATACAGAAACATTTATTTCATAACGTGAGTCACAGGACAATATATCTGAGTGTTTTAAAACATATTTTAGAAAAGATTGGTAGACTGACTGTTACTTCCTTATTCATAAATTTTCGGAATGGCTTATCATGAGACAAAAATAATTATAAATTATTACCAAGTACCTAATTATGCCTGAAAATGAACAACAAACCTATCACATTTTTCAGGAAAAGAATTATCTAAGGCTGTGCCTCATGGCAGGAACAGTTCCTAAATATCTAGCAGAATGTTTTACAATGCAAATTTTGTTAATTCTTACACTTGAGACATCATATGACATTATAAGACACAAACAAACTAATTTCCTTGAATTTCATTTTAAGGGTACATATTTACATTACTGTGAAATGGCTGATAACACATATTCTGCATGGGATTTCAAAGTACCCTGACACCAAATGTTGGCCATCTAAATTACTGCTTAAATTCACTTTTTGATTGTAGGTCTTCAGCTTTGACAATTCATCCATTTGATACTCACTCTTTGCTCTGGCTCCTGCTCCACTGGCCATATATAAAATAACAATGTCTATGTTCAATGCAGATTGCAAAGTACACTAATACCAAAGGTGCCTCATTAATTCAATTTTTGATTATAGGTCTCCATTGATGCTACCCCCCCCCAAAAGACCACCATTGGGGTTCTAGCTGCTGCCCCCAGCTATCATCTTAATAAATAATGTGTTTCATGCTTATTGCATGGTTGCAAAGTACCCTCACATCAAATTCAAGCTTTCTAAGTTGGCTTGCAAACTAGTTAAAGGTCTATTTGGAACACAGACTGAAAGGCAGAAACACAGAGAGAAGAATGTTAAAATATTATATTGATAACATTAAAATAATACTACTACTAACTCATTAACAGAACAGATGTAAAAACCAAACTCGCACAATATATGAATCCAAAGAGTTTCTAATGGTAACAAAGAATTACTTTTTTCTATCTTTAGTATATCCCACTAACTACATGTATTCCCTGATTTGGCCTCTTTTATTGTGGCTTTAATGCTTTAATTATTTATTTTCATTCCTGATTTTACAGGGCAAAAACTGATAGCATTTTTCACTGATAACATACTACTATCAACTCTCAAATACACTAAATTCCTTTCTGCAAATAACCCCTACTCAAATAAGGCCCAAGATATTAGATGTTCAGAACACTTAGTTAATGTTTTACTAATATCACCTTTTATAATTAGAAATTCAAAATGTTACACATGGAAAGCAATGCTTCCTGAGCAAATAAAGCCTATGACACAGCGAGAATAAAGCCCTTTTACTCCTTATGCAGTGTGCATTTGATTCTGCTGCAGCACATAAACTGATGGGTAGCAGTAGTGGTGGTGAAAAGATTGTTATTCTCTGGTATATTTTGTTAGCAAAATGGTCTTTTTTGTAAACATTTAATTCAGTTCATCACAGTTAACCAAAAAAACAAACATGTT
Source organism: Morbakka virulenta (assembly GCA_003991215.1). Taxonomy (NCBI): domain Eukaryota; kingdom Metazoa; phylum Cnidaria; class Cubozoa; order Carybdeida; family Carukiidae; genus Morbakka; species Morbakka virulenta. Next base: position 602,962 of record RDPX01000179.1, on the reverse strand, counting down.
TTTTTCATGTTAATGCTTGAGGAAAATGGCAAACTTCAAAATAACTCCCCTAAAATAAGACCCCTCTTCACTAAGCCCTCCTTTGATAATTATGCAAATAAGCCCCTTATTAAAGCTCATTAGAAAATTTAAGGTATGCCTGACCAAGATTAGAGACTTAATCCTGCATGGAAATTCATAATAATAAAAAAGTAAATAATAATAATAATGTATAACAACATAATAATACACAATAAACATATGAATAAATTAGTAAAATAAATCTCTAAACATTTCCAGCACTTTCTGTCTTTGAAAAACAAAATAGCAACAAAATGTTAAACCAAACCTACCTTAAAACTAAAATTAAATTTTCCATTTTTATAGAACCCCTAAAAAACAGGAAAAGTTTTTCATAATTAGCCTCTGCAATATTCCTGGTCATAGAAAGGGTGATAAGGAAGAGCTTACAGTACCTTATATTAGATTTCTTTTTCATAAAAGCTGATATCTTGCTAAGAAAACTTTGAATTAAACTACAGGTGATGTCATCCCTTCATAATACCATTATTTTTATATTAATTCATTATGTTTTCACATCAGAGTTGCATTTCTTAAGTATTTTGTTGGATAAACTAATTACAAAATACCACACATTGGCAAGATACATCATCTAATGTATATTACATAAATCTAAAAATATATACAAACATTTATTGCCATATGCTCCTTAAACACTTTGGAGGCAAAAGGTCAATGGAAAATCAGGAAGTAGCCAACTATCAAGAGTGTAAGTTGGATGGTTCAATAAAATAGACTTTCAGGCCAGTCTGTCCTTTACTCGATCTTTAGTGACACCTTTTTTAAAAATCCAATTTGATTACTTCCTCCCATGTTTTCTTTGGTCTTCCTTTCATAAAAGCACCTTCATTGATATGCACTTCTTCACCCAATCATCAACCAAACCAATGAAGCTGTCTTTCCTGCATGCACTCACTGATGCAATAAGGATGATGATAATGTTGATTGAAAAAAGTCACAAGGGAATGCCACAAACTAGTACCTGGCTAGCTAGTGTCTTGAAGGAAAGCTTGTTAAAATACTTCCCATAATAATAACAAAAAAAAAAAAGACCTAGTCAAGTCACATTTTCTCAATGAAGCAACGGTTGAAGAGTCGCAACAAGATCTAGACCTGTCAAACTAAAAATATATCTGAACTCAATCAAGAGTATCATGGTGAGATGAGGGACCACTTGCCCCTATGTGAACCCTGCAAGGGTAGATAGTACATCTTTTGAAATAAATATTGTCTCAGATGTAAGGTATTCTCTAGTTGGATACAAAAAACCAGCTTCTCTAAAAGCATTTAAAAGCACTACCGAAAGGTGTTGACGAGTTGTTAAATTTTCCATTGTTAATCCTAAAAAAATTATTAATATTCAAAAAAACTATAGCTTACAAGCCACTGAAAAACATAACTTACTTTGATAGCAGGCCTCTTTAAGTCTCAAGTGCCATTAAAAGTAACTTTAATAGAATGGTATTATATAAATGTACTACTAGTGAAAAATGACTTTCTTGCATGTTTGCCACATACCTCATCTGGAGAAATTACCAGTTTGAAATTTAACAAATCATCTGGATCTGGAAATTCTGTCTGGCAGGTCTTTGGTAACTGTAGTTCATTTAAATCTAGAATGAAGATTAAATTCCACTTGTAACATACTGCTTTCCAAATAAAAATGTCACCAGTAAATAACATAGATTGTTGCCATTTAACATATATCCATACTAAAACAAAACATACATTCTTTAAAAATTGCTTTGATAGATTTTCTTCCTATTAACTTAATAAAACAAGGTGTTACTGATGGGCTTTTAAGAGATTTGGTCTTTTTACTGTTTTGGTACCTTAAGGGTATTATAATTAATTTTCACTATGGTGGAGTTGATGCATAAAAGACTTTTTAGGCTAAACTCCTGCAGAATGTGATCAACTATTGACTAAAAAGGCTTGATCCAGCAAGAACCCCTCCCCCCCCCCCCCCCCCCCACCCACCCACCCACACCCC
>RDPX01000179.1:571257-600884 GCA_003991215.1 Morbakka virulenta | reverse complement strand
GCCACTATTGACTAAAAAGGCGTGTTCCAGCAAGAACCCCTCCCCCCCCCCCCCCCAAGGCAAAGGATACAAAATTTATCCTGATTTCTAGATTTTTTTCAAAAAGTGTACCCTCTGCTAAGATACAAAGTATAAACAACCTAAGTATCATGGGGAATTAGATAAATTCCCATACTTGTTACTAAATTTTCAATATCTTTCTTAACTCTAGGACAAAGTGCAGTAATAAGTTTAATAGCTTTCCACATACAATGAAGAAAAAATTTGATGGTGGAATACTCCTAGGGTCTAGGCATTGTTCAAATACGAAACTTATTAACTGATTCTGCAATGATCTGCCACATGATCACTGCTGATCCCTATCAACTATAGTGAGCAAAATGCATATCTACCGATTATTTTTTTAAAGAAAACAATCAATAGGATATTCATAGTTCAAATTCTTGGGCTTATTCTGAAAAGTAAGTTTCTTTTTACTATCATTACAATACTCTTGCATTAATGCTACTGGTTTACAAATTTCTTTGGCAATGAATTGTTGCAAAGCATCAATATACGTCTCTGAGCAATCAGGTGATTAACAACAAAAGTGTGGACAGCTAAATTATGAGTGCAATGAACATAGTTGCTTAGTCCACCAACTTTAAAGGACCTTTATACATATATGCATAAATACATCTAAATACCAGTGATGGTAATGATGGCAAGTAAACCATGTGTCAGGAGATTGAGCTGTTTTCATTCATTACAAATGACTGTTAAGCACACTAATATCAGTCATGGTTTCCCTTTGCAGCTACTGGGTCCTCAAAATTCTTGTATTGTTAAGAGTAGTTAGATCCATCACTAATCTTTACTTTCTGGGTGTGACAATGTACAACACTGACCTATATCATTGTCTCATATGTTATTGATAAATGTCTTTGTGTGGAATGCAAACAAGCAAATGGTCCTAAGCTGCACTGATAATTATTATGCAACAAAATATGTGTTTATTGATAACTTAATACTTACTGATTGTTTCCATTCCTTTCACTAATGGTAGGTTAAAGCTCCTTCAATGGGTCCACTACGGACCAGCTCTCCATTTGCATTTGTTGCTTGCCATACTGGACCAGTAAACCTTTTCCATAGATCTTACTGATCACAGTATTATTTACCCCAACCTTGGTCTTTCTCATGAAGTAGGTCCAGTGATGTTCAAAATCATGGTTTTCTTCATCTTTGTTAAATTATATATACATCATCATTGATTGCTTCCTCTTCCAAGTGTGGAATAAAAAACTGAATGGCAAAATGTTCTCCACTTCCTCTCTGCTGAGTGTTGGTTGGTTCAGACTGGATAGAGATGGTCAAGTGAGTTTTGTCCAATCTATGATGTCATCTACCTGTTGTTTTGGCCATTCCTGTTATCTTTTGCCTGCAACATTTCCTTCAAAATATACTTTGGAAAGGTTGGTGTTTCTTTTAGTGTGTCCAAAAAGACATAGCTTTCTTTCCTTGACAACATTCAAGATGGATTTAAGGAGTGTTGTCTGTAGAAGGGTTGCAATTGGGATTTTGTTATGAATCACGTTTTTGAAAAACTTCTTGTTTCTCTAGGTTTGGTGCTACTGGTGTGTGACATTCAATACAATATAGAACAACTGGTATGATCTAGCTGTGTATTTTTAATTTTACTTTGCAAAACTTGAGCTGATGTCAGGAAATGCTCGGAATTGTAGAAAGCAGCCCAGCCTAGAGTAATACTGTGGTCTACAGCAACAGTGCTTCTGCCATATGAGTGTGGCTGTTTATTTCATATTATATTTACTTCTTTACTCTTTGGGAAAGACAGCTTTTCAAATATTCCATCTTGGTTAAATAAGGAACTCAATAGAATAGTGATGACATTTAGCATAGAAGGATTCTGCTAGAGATAATACCTTATATACTTCATACATTTGTTAAGACAATAGCTAGTATCTTGGTGTTGGTAGTCAGTGTCTTGTATCTCTTGATGACTCCTTTTTCTCAACACCTTTATCCTCATATGCCTGTTGTCCCTTGTAATCATTTTTTCTGATTGAACTTTTTCCTCAGACTGCAAGATGGTGAAAGTTTTTGGTTCTAAGTGCTTTCCCACATCATATGATTGGAATGTTTTAAATAACATTCTCAAATGTGTTGAAGGCTACAAGTATCTAGGATCACACATAATAAACTCTGAAAAAGATTTTAATACCAGGAAGGGCATGGCATGGCCTGACATGACCAAACAATGGTCCTGATACCACATCTCTTGATCAGTATTTATCTGTTTTTCTTTTGTTTACACCATTTTTCTTTTATTTTTCTTTCTTGCTTGTGGATTTATTATGGGTTTTTTACCAAGGCCCTTTGTTCACAGCAGAAATTCTAATTCTTGGCAATATAAGGCAATATATTTCTCAAACTTGTTTGGTATACTAACAGATTATTCTGTAATTAGATCCATCATGAATAATATTATACATGTGTCTACGTCTGATCACAACATTAAATCACATACAAATGGTTTTGATATTTTCTGATATTGTTATACCTCCATTTATTATAGTACCAGTAACCTTTCAAAACCTCTCCTTCAAAGTCTCTATTTGTATTCTGTACCAGTTTCTCTACTTGGTAGTTTCTCTACTCAATATTTCTTTACAGTAGTTCAAACAGCACTCCTTTCTGTTTTATTCCCTGTGTACTTCTTTTCTAATTTTGTTGATTAAAAGACTTTAATATATTTCTTCCTGGGAAGCACGGTGGCTTAATGGTTAGTGCAGTTGCACTGTAATCAAGAGGTTCCCAGTTTGATTTCTCAAGCAGGCAAAAATAATTTGGAACTTCACAAAAGAAAAGGCTATTGACTGGTGTTACTGCCAAATCCAAGTCCCTCTGAACCATGCAGTCTGAGCTCCAAATGCTTGGAGAAAATGACATTAAAACAAAAAAAAAACCTTTCTTCCAGACTACTTTCTGTACTTCTGTTAACATACCATTTATAGTGTTATCTATATTTTTCTTTGGTCTTACAATAAATGGTTAAATAAAAGCCCTGTTTGAACTACAAACTCCTTTCCAATAAATGCTTCTTTACATCTTAAAGCATTTATCAAATGCCACTTTTAAACAAACACCTCTTTTTCTAGCATCTGACAGAAAAAATTGTTAGAAACTAAGAATTTTTACAAATTTTTTACACTACTGCAGTTTATTCTCTTTGTAAGGCCATTGGAAGTGGGGGTTCTTTTCCTTGGTTCTATTCATTAAAAAAATTTATTCACAATTTTTGGGTTTCTTTATTAATGATCGCCAATGCCAAACAAGTGCCCCACCCCACTAAATTTGATGGTTTTAAAAAAGATACTCTCTACAGTTTCAAAATAATTTATGGCACACTACAATATCTTTCATACCTGTTTAGGTCATTCCTGTGTCCCTTAATGATAATAATAATAAAAATAATTATAATTATCATCATCATCATAATTTTAATAATCCTCAGATTTCACTCCTCTCCCATGTAACTTGTACTGGTAGGTTTTCTCAGTATTAAATCTTCCTAAATATTTTTTGTTACTTACCAGCAGTTGGTGGCTACTATTGGTGCCAAATATCCTTTAAATCAAAGCCTTGAAGCAAGAAAGTCAATTTTATGTTGATTAATGGGTGGTCAATCTGGATGATGCCTTCACTAGTTTTTGAAATTCATATAATTTTAATTATAATTATAATAATTATAACTATAATTCAAACTCAAAGAAACATTTCTTTGAATTTGAATTGTGAGCCTCAAATTTTGTAATTAGTTTTTCCTAAAGGGGGTCAAATAGCATAATTCCATTTTTATTCTTCTCTTCCAAGACTTTTCACACAACTCATTTGTAGGACGAGTCTTCACTTTCCATCTTCACATACAGGGCCCTTACCAATAAATTTAAAAAATAGTCCTGATGTGAGCAGGAAGTTGTAGTTCTGCAGATGCCTCAGATATATAGGAAAAAAATTGATTTTGCTAATACATCTACCTAAAGACATCTGAGGAAGGAGTGGGGTCATAAAAATAAAGATTAAGTAACAAAAACGTGGTCGGGTCTGTAGCACCATTAACTCATTTCCCACAGTACATCCCATGAAAGTAATCTCCAGGCACTGTTTTAAATCTGGATCAATACAATCTAGATTTTCGTTTTGGAAATGTTTTTATTGATTTGAAAAAAGAAAAACATCTACAAGAAAGGAAATACTCAAATTTAAAGAGATCACTTAAAATTTTAGTGTTGTACAGTTCCTTAAAGAAGATAAAATGGTACTCTTACAATATCATAACTAATGATTGTGGCAATGACAAAGTAGCTGCATAATGTTAAACATTTATTTCAAAGGCCATCTTTTATTGTATTATATTAAGTGTACTGACTAACACAATACAATGTCATTATTGGGTATATCTTACCTGTTTAGGGAACCAGACCACCACACACGTAAAACAGACATTCAATTGGGAATAAGGGGTACCAGCACAATAAAGATGTGTGACCCAGAATAAAAAACAGTAGTACTAACCACGCAATACATAGTGTATTTCTGGCAGTGAAATAAGGCTTAAGAGATCGCAGCAAAAGGTAGACCAGAACTGAACCAAGTAAAGCAGCGTGCTTACCTACATGTATAAAATGGACGATCTAAGGCCACCATCTTCCACGGATATTATGCCTTGGCTTAGGTTCGAACTTTAGCCGGGTATATCTGCCTATATGCGGCAACAATTAAATGTCAATACTCCACTTTAAATGACGAGCAAAAACAAAGTTCCAGTTTATTGGGTGCAAGTACTATCAGCATCTCCATCATGTCCTTTTTATACCACTTTGCTGTTCGTTCCTCAGCTTCATTTGTACAAATATCATACCTTTAACGACCTTAATAACAGAACGGTTACTTCAAGCATTGTTTACATAGCATAATTGTTGACAAATGACTTGTCTATGATAAATATTATCTTACCTTTTTGAATTCGGAGTTGGGCAGCGGAAGCCCTCTTCACCCCTGCTTTTCCACCTTCCCCATCTTTCTTTTGTTGCTTAAGGGAGAACAGCTTTATCATATTGAATTTATTTATGAACTGCTGTTTGCCGTGTACGTATTGACTAGTTAAAATTTTGGCGTCTAACTCCTTGAACAGTGTTTCACATAGTAAGGCAAACAAACATCTTTCTCAATTTTAAAACCCTCATAACAATGCATAACCCAAAAAAATTTTTATTTATCTTTCTGAAGCATGACGAGGAGGAAGAAACCGCTGACGGTCCAACTTTCGTTTCCATGACGAGGTATGTCATACGTCGGAAAGAAGTAAAAGTTCGAACCCAAACAGACGGGAAGCCGTCCATTCATTCCGACACAGTGTTTGCTCTAATTCACTCTAAACGTTGAAATATTTTTTATCAATGGGCATCAAGTTTTATTACTTTTCTACTTGCCAAGTCGGTTTTGAGGGAATAAAGGGGAAAAAGTCTCTCACAAGAAAAAAAATCTCTTCCGCGTGGCACCAAACCAGAAATTCCATTTACTGGACCATTTCAGTGTGAGTTCTTTTCAGAAGTTAAAGGCTAATCTGAAAAACAAGAACAAGAAAGTTTGTTTCTTGAAAAACCCACTCTGCGACCGACCAAAGACACAGTAATAATTACAAAAAGACCACTGGCTGTGACAACGCAGGATTGCATCTCGCGAAACAACAGAGGCACAGTTAAGGTCAACAAACATAATTATGGAACAGGATGCCAAAAATGAAGTAACACAGACATTGCAGTGAACAAGAGTGAAAACGTTAATAACTGCCAAACCTGAAAGCGGAAACCAATCAAGACAATAGAGGAGAGACCAAACGTCCAATTATGTCTGCAAAGATCAAAGGCCATAACAGCAGGTAGCCTGAAGTCGACGTTAATTTTGAGACAAGACCCTATCATATGCTTCTAAAGACCGGAAGTTATGTTGTGGAAGGAAACTGTAAGCTACAAATAAAGCAATATTGAAGAAGAGGAAGAAAAATCGAAATAAAATAGTGACAGGTGCTGACTTGATTGCTCGAGCAAGCGAAGCGAGCGAGAACACCTTACAACAGGACATAAAGACAGGAAAAATCAGAGCCTAAAAACTGACCAAGGGGTTCCAGATGCGATTCTCCGAGCAGGCCAGGAGGATTTAGAACGTTACAAAAATAAACCCATTGGTTGGCGTCAGGAAGGGTGTTTTCTTGGAAACGGTTGAAGACATCAAAAAGTTTATGAAACAAAATTTGTTCAGAATCGCCAACGTTTGGGGAAAATTTTAAAAAATTAGAAAAGTAAAGAGTGTATAAACCGCCGTGCTGCTGTGATTTCTGGAATACAATATAGTTTTGTTTTATTTATTTGCCAGTATGATGGCCAAAAGCCCGCCCTAATATTAATACACATTTCATAACACAATTTTCCATTTTATATGCATTAACATTAGGGATAAGTGGAATGGAATACTTTTTATGTTTAAAAACTAAAAGAAAAAGAAAATTAAGCTGTATTCTTAATACTACGGAAGATAAAAATAAGGTTAATAAAATAAGGTAAAGTTTACCGAAAGTGCACAAGGACCAGCGGATTGAAGTTAGTACAATGTAATAAGCAAGAATGATAGAGCTGTTAAAGAAGAACTTACTCTTCTCTTAGATATCTAAGGTGTGAGACGCTTAACACTGTCGAAGGAACTTGCGCCAATTCTATTTGTGACCACACCAGCTTTTCTTCATTCTGTGCGAGTTAAATTAACTGCAATAAAACCAAATGCGAAACTTCTTTTACTCTAAAAATAATGACCCACTTATTTAATTTTCTCTCATTTTCTTTTTGCATGTTACTGATAAATTAGGAGAAGGCTCTCGAATTTTGCACTTTGGATTCTTGGCTTTGCATTCTATTAATACTTTACACCTTCAATAAAAATTGGATGTTACCTTGTCAGTTGTAACTCATATCTATGGTGTGGTTATTATATACAGGAACCAAAGCTGAAAACATGATGATAGATTAACCTTAATGAATAGTAAAATAATAATAAGATAATGATAATAATAAAATATTAATAAGATGATAATAATAAAATAATAATAATAAGATGAAAATAATAAGATGACAACAATTTTAAACAAACTCAACCTGATGTAGTTTTACAACTATCCATAGTTATAAACAACACTTTGGGAGACACTTAAACACTTGTTTTCCCTATGACGAAGCTGCAATAGATTTGTTACCGGAAGCACCACAAAATGAAATGAATGAACCAGAAATCTCTAAAGATGAGGTAATTGGTGCTATGAAGAAAATGAAGAGACATAAAGCTCCTGGAATTGACCAGATAACTTTCGAAGTAATCAAAGTTGGTGGTGAAAAAATGGTTGAAATGCTCCACAAAATATTTTGTATTGCTTGGGAGCAAGAAAAGACACCCCAAGATTTTGCAAAGATGATTGTCTCGCCAGTCTACAAGAAAGGTGACCAGTTACTTCGTGAAAACTATCGAGCAATTTTACTACTCTCCATTCCTGCAAAAATCTTCATTCGTATCCTATTAAACAGAATGAACGACAAGATAAGTGCTAAACTAAAAGAAAGTCAATGTGGATTTCGAGCTGGGAGAGTTACTGCTGATGTGATATTTATTGTAAGGCAAATCATTGAGAAAGCCCGTGAGAAGAAAGTCCCATTAAATTTCCACTTCATTGACTTCAAAGCTGCCTTCGACACGGTTTGGAGAAAAGCGTTATGGAGAATTCTTAGAACAATAGGTGTAAGTTACAAGATTGTTAACATCATTGAAGATATGTACGGCAAAACTGAGTGCTCTGTTTTAGTGGACAATCAGCTAACTGAATGGTTTAGTGTAGAAGTAGGTGTGAGGCCGGGATGTATCTTATCTCCTACACTTTTTAACATCTTCCTCGAGTTTGTGATGGATGAACTTTCCTGTTTGCATTCCAGCTTGCAACTAAACTCAACACTCTCCACAGACATACGATATGCTGATGACACTACCCTCATAAANTTCCACTTCATTGACTTCAAAGCTGCCTTCGACACGGTTTGGAGAAAAGCGTTATGGAGAATTCTTAGAACAATAGGTGTAAGTTACAAGATTGTTAACATCATTGAAGATATGTACGGCAAAACTGAGTGCTCTGTTTTAGTGGACAATCAGCTAACTGAATGGTTTAGTGTAGAAGTAGGTGTGAGGCCGGGATGTATCTTATCTCCTACACTTTTTAACATCTTCCTCGAGTTTGTGATGGATGAACTTTCCTGTTTGCATTCCAGCTTGCAACTAAACTCAACACTCTCCACAGACATACGATATGCTGATGACACTACCCTCATAATTCAAATTTTTGTTGTTGAAAAGCTTCAATTCTCAACTAATGAACTTGAAAAAGCCTGCCAGAGATGAGGATTAAAAGTAAATCACACCAAGTGCAAAGTCCTAACCAGTGAAAATGATCATATCACTATTGATGGCAACACAGTGGAAAATGTTGAAAATTTCGTGTTTCTGGGATCCGTTGTACCTGGTAGTGCTAGTGATGTTAAAAGGAGAATTTTTAGCATCTTCAGTATTTGGAAGACTCAATGAGAGGTTATGGAAAAACAGATCAATACCTCATAAAATAAAGACCAGGTTATATTACGCCCTAATCGTTCCAATTGCAATTTATGCGTGTGAAACCTGGACTCTAAGAAAAGAACAAATGCAGAATCTACTTGTTTTTTGAAAACAATTGTTTAAGATCAATGGTTGGTAAGACATTACAGGATAAAGTTGAAGTTGAGACAATAAGAAAAGAGCTTGGTGTTGACAGAAACACCATTGAACTCATACGAAAACGAAGAATGACCTGGTTTGGTCATGTTGCAAGGAGAGGAGAGGACAGTTATGTATACCGTGCATACAAAGATGAATTTCCTGGCAGACGACCACGAGGAAGACCACCGAAGAAATGGATCGACCAGTTACGTGACGATACAGGGCTACCTCCTTTGACACTTGAACGTAAGGCAAGAGACAGGGATGGTTGGAGGAAGTTTGTGACGAAGAAGCGTGCAAAGATCTCATTGGGATTACGCAAATAAGTCAAGTAAGTCAAATAATAAAAGCGTAGTCTGGTGTAATTGTTCTTCTTTGGGTGCCATATCCGCTGCGGACGTTAGTGATCATCTCTCTCCACGCTCTCCTATGCCTTGTCTTAACCTTTTACGAATATACTTCAACAAAGAATAAGTGAATAGAATTGAATCAATTGACAACATCAGTTTCATCGGTTGCATCGTTCAAAGCCAATTCAATTCAATAATTACGACAGTATCACACGATAACCGACAGATGATCGATTTTAAGCTTTTTACCATTAAAACTTTTATTTCCAAGCCTTACTGATGCGTCCTCATAGATAATAAAGTATGTCGTTTTGCTAAGGAATGTTTGTGGAAATCCTGAGATGAAATGACATCAATTTCCTTGATTAAAGCAAATACCTTCAATTGGCATTACCTCAAATAGGCGTGTGAATTTAGGTCAATTTTGAATTAGCTTTTTGCCATCGCTGGGTCGTAAATAAAAGAGGAAGTGTAAGGTAATAACTGTTGGATAGTATCTTTCAATTCATAATACAGTAACGTACAAGACAAGCGGCATCGATTACTCAGATACTTCTCAAGAAATTAAAGGCAAGTCTACTTTTAGTCTTGTAAGAACTATATGGAACGACACATCATAAAGACTAAGCTGGATGGGAAGAGAGCAAGGGTAAGGCAGAGGATGCTGTATTGGATGAAGAAGAGAGCTCAACTACCAAACGAGGAAGAGCTGGTTGAACTCGCAAGGAACAGAGATTCTTGGACGAAGATGAAACCACGATTTGTCAACGCCATGAGCACATCATGAGACGAAAAGAAAAAGAAGTTGCTATATCGGTCCTCTTTGCTGACATCAAGCCTTTCATTATGGTTGTACATTATAATTTGCAATTTTTATCATATAGTGGTTAATCTTTCTCAAGGAGCCGTAGCTTAATGGTTAGTGCAGTTGCACAGTAACCAAGAAGTTCCGGATTCGATTACCCGAGCGGGTGACTTTGCAACTTCATAAAAGAAAATGTTATTGGTTGGTGTCAGTAAGGGCATCAGGCAGAGAAATTCCTCACTGCCAAAACAAAATTCCTCTGAAAGGCACCGTCTGAGTCCCAATTGCTGAGGAAAAATGACGCTAAAACTGAAATAAAGTGGTTTATCCTTCTTGTAATGTGTTTTGGTGACTTTATTTTTACTGAATTCATATCAAAGCAACTGCAATTGTATGAATAATACTTAGTGGGCTAAACTGTCATGACTTTTACCTTTATATGTAAAACAGGATCAAAGACCATTGTTTTAGACAGCCAGTCACAAACGCCGGCATTTTTCCTCGTTGTTCTGGTTATTATTTTTTATCGGTAATAGCTGGTAACTACCTATTTGGTAGCAGTGGCTGCAATGTAATAATTCGAAAGCAGTTTGTTAAAAAATGTCAAATCAAGTTGTCTTCACAACAGTTAATAATAGGAAGGACTTTTGCAACGGTTAATACGGACAATGACTATCTTTTAGTTATTAAAGGTAACCAACCACTTCTGGGTACATTCAGCAAAAAGACTAAAGGCCATTCTACAGGCAAAACCGTTATCTCCTTATATAAAGGTACATCTAGCCTAGGTATCACAAAAGTATCCTGGGGAATGCTACACCTTTCGCAATGTGACAGCAGTAGAGTCTAGTAGTGTAATGAGCAGCTTACCATAGGAGATGTTCAAGATTTGAACCTCAGTCACGTTCCTGGTAGTACTGTGACCGATTCATTTCTCGTTATAAGTGTAAATATATTAATAAGTTTGTACATTTTCTCGGAGGTTAAGAGAGGGAAGAAAGCAATAAATCAAAAATCGAAAAGAACAAATTAAAAATCAAATAAGCCTCTATACTTGCTTTGCTTCATGTGAGTAAAAGGTAAGTAACAGTGTTATAAAAAGACCTTGATATTTTAATAAAAATGCCTTACACGTGAATATACGAATATGCGCATTTTAGGTTAGAAATTATTGATTGCACATTGTCCTAATTTGATTCAGTTTTGTCTTGAAATAGCAATGGTTTGGGAAGCACTAAGCTAAAATATAGTGAAGCTGCAACTTCTGATATGAAAAATCTAGTCTGCCATCCAGTGGGTTCCCAGGTGGATAGCAAAATAACTTTCAGACATGCAAATTAGCTGTGAAATGTTAATAAGCAGTAATAAATCATAAGATTAATGGTTCTTAAATAAAGCCTAAGACTCGAAAGCCACCCCTGCCGGGGTCATGGTAAGCCATGGACAGGAGTGTGATAGATGTGTCATGCAGCCAAAAAATAGGGCACCTGGTACTGAGCAGATGAACCATCAAAAAGGTCAAAGGTTAAGATGACACAGTTCACCAAGGAAGCATCTTGTGTTTATTGTTGTGATGGCATTCAGTTAACGAAAGGTTTTTGCCATGGCCAATTCCCCCTTTTTCGGTACAAATTCTTTTGTAATGTATTTTGTCTCTCGTTATTTTGTAATAGATGGAAATTAATTTCATTTGCTACGGTCCCTTCTTGTCCATTCATCATATTTTTACTTCTAATCTTTTTGCCACTCACAATTCAAATTCTTCTTTACATTCAATAATCTATTGAAGTTTGCTTGCTAGATAACATCGTAGTATCTGATCCAAGCACAGAAACAATACCAACACAAGAACGGAGATTGTGATGTAATTCTTGATAACTTGAAAAAGAACTGTTTTCCCTAACCACTTTTGCACTGTGCTTAGGAACTCTGTTTCAAAAGAGGAATCAAAGGCGAATGAAGAACCTGTTGCTATTGTCCCAAAGAAAGAGGTATTTGTGATCCTACCGCTTCTTGGTACTGATGTCTGAAACAAACTGCCCGGAAATCTACAGTCCCTGTGTGCTAAAGTTTAACCGCAAATTGACTTCAAGCTTTTTCGCACTACATTCCGCATATATAATTTGTTTAATTTTAAAGATGCAATACCTCAAAGGTTCAAGTCGTTTGTAGTGTACAGAGTACACTGCACAAATTGCAATGTAAACTACGTGGGCAAGACGAAACGCCACATGGAAACGAGGTTTAAGGAACGTTATAATACAAGAAATCCTTCCGCAGTTACAGAACATTTAGTTCAAAACTGGCACAAAGCCCTAATGAGTGAAGTTGAATTTTTAGCTACTCCAAATAATGATAGAGAACTTCTCATTAAAGAGTCCTTGTTTGTTAAAAAACTTTCTCCTGTGTTGAATTCCAATGTTCAATCGTATCCCCTTGAGCTTTTTTGAAATGGTCTTTTGTTTCTTTGTCTCATTGTTACATTACGCAACTTTATAGATTTTTGAGAAAATGAAAGTTTATGAAATCATTTAGCTCGTGAACATGGTGTAATAGAGAGACCGAAACGTTTAGTAATTATCAAAACGTTGTTTTGAATATTGACTTTCATTGTTAATTGTATATGGTCCAACCCAAAATTTTTCATTAGCTTAAACTTTTTAAATTTCTCATTAGCTTAATATCTTTTTATTCGAGTATAAGTGACAATATCCTGTGCACCTATTGCGTTGCAAAATCGAAAAATATGTCCAGAACTCAAACTGTGGCCACTGGCGGATTACAACTGAACGAGCTACCTTTTTCTTATGACAATTGTATATTGGGTGTTCAAATACTAAATTCCCAAGGTGTGTGTTGTTATTTATATTTAATATAAGAACCATAATAATTATGTACTCCCAAGTTTTGATAAAAAGATTTATTTCACTTTTTTATCGCCAATTATCTATCTCAATCAAATGACACTGAACTTTAAAATGTTATAAATCATGTATTTTCGTGAACTTTTTTCGTAAATAATGTGTACACCTGCTAGTTTTTGATAATCTGGATGAAAAAATCCTCTTTATTCATGTCACCTGCCAAAATGACATGCATGGCTTGCAAGCTTAAGAATGAAAGTGAGAATAGGGAAAAGCAAACGATTCTTTTTGACACGATATTGAGACTGGCTAAAAAACCGATTTTAGCAAAAGCTAATACAAAGAGTTGCAACATCAACTTTCTGACTGTCAGAATTTTTTCCCAGCCACTTTCGCTTTCATGGCATGAACCTATCATTAAAGCAATTTTAAACTGCTAGAGTGGACCCTGAGCATCGCACATACGACAGTCATGCTCTCAAAAAAATTAATTTAGATTCGAGTTGTCTTTTAAAAATTAATCGTGTGTGTGATCAGCAAAAGTTATTATTTCGCCCTGTTATTATGGTTATGAGACAAAATATTTTTAAGTTAACCTTCTTGGCCTCAGGTGGCCTTTTTCACACTCAGATTATCCTTAAAGAACATATTTTGACATAAATTTTGTGCAAAACGTAATCTCTTTAAATGCAATGGGTAATGAATTTCGTGTGAGGGTCAATAGCGCTGTTTATTGGTCAGAGGGCTGAAATAAATTTTGTAAGAAAGGTCAATCTCATTGCATGCAATGTGTAACAAATTTTATGCGAAGGTCATCTAGAATTCTCATTGGATTTGAAAGAGTACTAAATCTTGTGCGAAGTTCAACCGCACTGTTTATTGGTCAGATAGCTGACATAAGTATTGTGCAAAGGTCAGGTGAAGTATGGTTGCTTCAGCATCATCAAGACAAATACTAATGATGCTTATAAACTTTTATGTAAGAAGATCGAGGTGTATTTTTGTGTTGGTGTGGGGTTTTTTGTGTCCTTTGTTGGAATCAGACCAGCAACAGTGACATCCCTGTGGCAATTGTCATGTGGCCAAGCTCACTCATTGATTTTTTCGTCAAAATCGTCGAGGCTAAGTTACAGTTTAGCTGATAAAAATGGGTTTTTTGTCCTTAATTGAGCAGCGGTGGTGCCTCAGGGGAGCTGGAGCATTAGCCCACCCCACTGTTTGCATATTGGTGATTTTGGGCACATCAGTTATATGTTATTTTTTCAAATTCTTGATGACCAGTTGTATACATGATGGTCCCTCAGCCATTTCATCTCTTCTTTGCTAATAACAAAGACTTCAAGCAGACACCTCAAGAATTCGTTACTTCTCAAAGGAAGGCACCAAGTCATTGTGTATCACATGGCTGTACATACGCACTGTTCTTCATGTCACATTGTTTTTGTGCTAAGGTTTTTAATCCAAGTGGCAAGCAATTTTTCGTCTTCAGTTTATTTTGAGTTTTCATTTGGAAATGCACTTTATCCTTTTAAAGATTTTCAACTAACCAATTTTTTTATCCTTGATTTTTCTAAAATACTAAAAAAACACTTCAGTAAAAAGTTAAGACAAATTTTGTCAAAGGTTCATTTGCTGTTTTGTTACGCAGTGGCGTTGCTTAAACATAGATGGAATAATACAGAACTGGCAAGTCTTTTTGACGTTAATGTAACATAAAATC
The DNA here is from genome assembly GCA_003991215.1 of Morbakka virulenta. NCBI lineage: Eukaryota > Metazoa > Cnidaria > Cubozoa > Carybdeida > Carukiidae > Morbakka > Morbakka virulenta. The sequence continues at coordinate 586,292 of RDPX01000179.1, read as the reverse complement.
TCCTATCCAGAATTTGTTGTATCGTTCGTTTCTCGAGTCATCCGAAGATTAGTCAATGCTGCTGCAAAGAATCTATGTTGCTGAGTATATGAACGGATATTAGTCAGTTCTTCAAACCTTCCTCAAACACACCACTACCAAGTAAAATTTAGTACAGAAACAGGAAGTTGAACTGCAAATGCTTGGACCTCTTGTTCTACAAGGGTTAAAGGTAAAGATGTATACCGTGCAAGGAATTCCAGTGAATTTATGAAAAAACGCTTCAACCAAGAAAACCATTTTACTTTTCCTGTTACTGCAGTTGGGAATCAAAAACCATCATGCAAGCACAACTGCTTCAACAAATACTCTCGGCATGACTACGAGGCGGTTAAAGATCCAGTCACATGTCCTGTATGTAAATATCAAGAAAGAAAACCTGGAATTCGAGCGTTTTCAAGGAGAAGGTTTTCTTCGGAAAAGGTTTTCGAAACTGGAAAAGAATTTAAGAAAAATTTGCAAAGCATAAAGGTAGTAAATGCTACAGGTCTGCTGTAACATGCGAAGTTGCTATCTTCCAATGCCGTGATGTAATCGATATTATTGACACACAGGAAAAATAAAATAAAGCAATTAATCGTCGTTGTACTTTTAGAGTCCCTGAGTAGCTACAACATTTGGCATGCCAGGAAATATAGTTCCCAGGTAACGGTGATGATATAGATACAGATCCCTTTCAGCTTTTGAATTTGCGGGTAAAGTCATGTCAGAGCTTAAAGACTGGTGTAACGAAAACCAAAGCAAGTTCATAACTCATGATATCCAGAATAAATTGTTGACAGTAGTACCTAATTTTGTGCTCAAACGTATGCTAGAGAGCTTAAGGGGAAACGTTTATTGAAGTTATGTGTGATAGATATACCGATTATCAAACAAGGAGCAGCTTATATTCTGTCTCTGTTGGGTTAGTGAGAACTTAAAGGTAGCTGAAAAATTATTTGGCCTTTACGAAATTCCAGACATAAACAAAGCAGCCAGTATATTTGTTATTAAAGATATCCTTACAAGGTATCAGTTGAACCAAGGCGCATGCAGGGGCCAGTGCTACGATGGTGAGGGTAACATACTTGGAAGATCTTCAGAAGCTGTTTGAATCATACGTAGCCTCCAGCCGCATGCAGATTTTACTCAATGTCACCTCCAATCTTTAGTATTGTCAGTAAAGCAAGTCACTAAAAATATTAGTCTTATGCAACACAATGGGTACAACAGGAGAAATAATCATTTTAATTAAATACTCTTCGAAACGAGAAAACCTGCTTATAAAACCACAAAAATTACGTAAACGTTGAATTGTTCCTTAAAAAGCTCCCTTACAAGGGGCATGGGGCGAAGATTCCCAAAAATAATAAAAGACCAAGGTGGATGTCAGTACTGAAGAAACCAGCAATCCGTATGATCATGTCTATTTATTCCGACTTATATTTCCAACAATAAAAAGCTATCCACAGTCGATCTTATCAAACTTCGCTCCTGACGACTAAAAAATCCTATTGCTATCGATTCGTTCGAAGCTCTTTCCAAAACACAAATCTGAAAACAAAATCTTCGCTCACGTGGTCATTTACCACCTCAACATTTTGTTGCAGATCGAAAACGAGGCTCACCTAATGGTACCTCATATCTGTCTCTCGCATGAAAACAAAGATTGTAGCTATGACTACTAGATTTTGTAGTTACACTTATCTCTAACTAAGCCCTACTACATCTACTTTTACCATAAATTATTAATCATTTTATCCATGTGATTAACTATTTTTATCACTACTAATTTACACTAAAGATCTATCATTTCTTCTTTTCAGAGCAGGGGGCTTATAATATCCAAAACCTGTGTGAACGTTCTTTGCAAATGACCCTTTGTCATATAAATGGAAGCTGAAAATTACAAATCGTTTTCCAGAAAAATAAACTGTTTAGCCCCAGGTTCTTTCCTGTATATAGGATACCAGCATAAGTTGCAAAATTAGATGACAAGCCAAAATCTCCTTTCGAGTGCTTCAGCAAACCTGCTTTAGCAAAGCCAATAGCCCAACTTATTAATCTCTCAATCCTACTATCCACATTTCCTGATGCCTGTAAACATGCAAAACTAAAACCAATTTTTAAAAAAGGATAAAAAAAGTGATCCCAAAAATTATAGGCCTATCTCTCTGCTTCCACAACTCTCTAAAATTGTTGAAAAGATTATTCTTGGCCAAGTACAAAAGTACCTTGATTATAACAATATATTATATAAATACCAATCTGGCTTTCGTATATATCACTCAACAGACACTTCTGAGTGATAGGAATCAACAGCGATTTGAAAATGATATCCTTACAGGCATGGTTCTTATTGACCTCCAAAAAGCATTTGACACCATTGACCATAAAATCTAACTGGATAAAATGGCATGCCTTGGTTTTAGTGGCTCTACAATTTTGTGGTTTAAATCTTACCTTCAGGACCGATTATTCGCAGTCAACATTGGGAAGGAATTTTCAAACCCCAGTAATGTTACATATGGGGTACCTCAGGGACCAATTCTTGGCCCACTATTATTCCTACTATATGTAAATGACATGGCTCAGGCTGTTGACTGTGACCTACTTCTTTATGCAGATGACTCCTGCTTAATTGTCAGACACTACAATATTGACTACATAGAGTCAAACTTAAATAAAAACTTAGAATCACTGTGAAATTGGTTTGTGGAAAACAAATTAAATATTCATTTTGGTGAGGATAAAACCAAATCCATTCTTTTCAGATGAAAAAAATCCAAAAATATTAAAAGTCTTAGCATTAAGAGGGGTGATATAGAAATTAAACAACACTCAGAAGTCACATACGTTGGATGTGTTCCAGATGAAAATCTTTCTGGGGAATCAATGGGAAGTAAAATACTTGGAAAAATAAATAATAGGCTGAAATTTCTGTATAGAAAACAAAGCTTTCTAGATAATTTCCTTCGCAGATTGCTCCTCAATGCCCTGATTCAGCCACTGTTTGATTAAGCATGCTCGTCATGGTACCCCATGTTGAATAAGAGACTGACAAAAAAAATGCAATCTGCACAAAACAAATGCATTCGCTATTATCTGAATTTAAAAAACGCAGCCCGTGTTGGTCCTACTGAATTTAATGAGATAAGTTGGTTCCCCACAAAGCACAGAGTAAATCAAAATATTACTGTAAAGATATTGAAATTTTTTAAAGGAACTGCTCCGGTTTATTATGATAAAATGTTCCACCCAGTCAACCAGAGTTGTGTTACACGAAGGCCAAAGTTTAAATTACATATCCCATCTCGTAAAAGCAACACAGGCCAAAAATGCGTATCTTACATAGAGCCAAAAATATGGAATAACCTGTCATCTGAATTAAAATCCGCTAACAATGTCAACACTTTTAAACACAAGACCAAAGAGTTCTATTTTCAAAATATACAGAAAGAAGAAGACAATATATATATATATATATATCTACTACTGACAACTCATGTTTTCACTCTCATAAAGAGCCAGGCATTCTAAAGGACATCATTTTATAACACTTCAAACTTTATATTTTTAAATTTCATCTTTTTTTTTTCTCGCCCAAAACTAAATTATTTTTTTTTCAATTAAAAAATCACCTCTTAAAGGACCATTATGGAAATAAGGTCAGTTTGACCTCTTAATGTTATGCCACTTCAATTGGGGGTGATTTTTTTTTCTGACATTATTTCGTAATATTTTTATGCAAAATTGTAATATTTTTATGCAAAATTGTAATATTTTTATGCAACATTCTTTTTAGTATTAATTTATACAAAAGTTTGTAAATTAACTTTAAATTGTAATTTATTGACTTTCTAGGCCTTTCTTTTTTTAAACATTTGTAAACATTTTTCATTTTATGTTTGTGGCAAATAAAAACTTACTTACTTACTTACTTACTTACTTAGTCACCAAAAAAAGGAAATTGTCATGAGTTTTCATTATCAATTACTTCTTAAAGAAACTGCAGAAAAATGTGTCGACTATAAAATGTTGCAAGTGGAGTTTGACTTATCAACAGTCAGGAAAAAATAAAGGGAGGTAGAATTGACCAATTTTGTGCTACCTGATGTCTGGCTGTTTTACAAACCGATAGACATCTTATCAGATAAGAAGTTTGTTCCGAAGTTAATGACATTAGAGGCATTACTCATTCGGGAAATAAAACCAACATTGAATACAAAGGATGAGTACAAAAGCCGCGAATTAATCATAAAAATTTAACTTGTCAACAAGGTCCCTCAAGGGAGGCTTGTCAATTATCATAGTTTATTCAAAAAGATTGAAGATTCGAATTCACTGTGTTAGATTTCGTTAGATTCGAATTCACTGTGTTAGATTTCGTTAGATTTCGTTAGATTCGAATTCACTGTGTTAGATTCCGTTAGATTCGAATTCACTGTGTTAGATTTCGTTAGATTCGAATTCACTGTGTTAAATTTCGTTAGAACTGTGTATACTGCAGAGAGATGTTGACATGAAATAGGAAATATTGTATTCAGCAGTTTTACTGTTTTTGTATTTTTACCTTGTAGCCTGAAGATGAAGTATTAACTTCGAAATATATTGCAAAATTAATGGAGTGACATTGTTGGCTTGATTATATATCAATTGTTCCGAAGTCGACTTAAATATGCAGTAACTCTTAGAAATTCATAAAACATGGACTTCATCTTTGTTTTTAAAAAATAGTATCATGATAAAGTTTAGTGTTTTTGCCATCCTGGTCAATTGATCAGTGTAAATATCTTAATTGAAACACAATCAAATTGCATTCTCTCGTGTTATTTTAATTCAGATTGTTTAGTAAAAGTAGTGTAGAGAGGGGTGTTACCCATCGTACAGGGCTATGGCAGTCATTATATATATACATAGTTTAACCGTTCATATATGTCGAGGAATTGCGTAGTAAACGTGTCGGAATGTTGAAGCTCATGTCATAACTTGGACAGTATTGGACAGTAGCCCTTGGTCAATATTAGACATCACCAAATATAGTACTATTGAGACACTGGACACTAGAAGTGTTTTTATTTGGACATGTATCGTGTGATCTATGTAGTAACTAGTTTATTTGTTTACGTCAGAATATTTTATAGAGATAGCCTTTTTATGGTATAAATTAGGGAGATTTTTGACTTTATGTTAGCTCATATCTGACTGCAAAGGTGAAGAAATCTCAAGAAGAGACATTTTAAGCCAGAATCTGCGAGTATCCTTCTCGACAAACAGACTGCAGGAAAAGAGCTATCTGATGAGTACAGTCTGTGTTACAGTGCAAGTTTGTTATACCTTTATCCTCTTCTCTGCCTTTTGACTATAAGGCAAAGACCCCCACTACGGGGGGTGGGGGTGGGGGTCTTTGCCTGAATGACTTGAGAGTCTGTAATAACTATACACTTATTTACAGAGCTATAGGGAAGCGCTCTGAAACTAGATTTATTGTAAATCAGTTTCTCATGAAAACAAGGCTAGTTTTAGGAAAAACCTGTTGCTGTATGTGGTTAAAATATAATGATCAGCTTGTTCTTGGGCCAATCTCCTATTGCTTTAATACAATCAATAATCAATGATCCAAAAAAGAATTCAGATTTTTTACATTTTATTTTTGTTTGCGAAAATATATTTCGGCTTTTAAACTTATTTATTGCATTAAGGACACATCTAGTAATATGCCTCTCTTGAGAATTTTGATAACACTGTGCGTGGAATTAGCATGTTTCCACCCTTTGTGCGTGTGTGTTGTTTACCATAAGGGATAAGTGGAGAATATTTGACGTTGATTCATTATGTCTTTTGTTTTTGATCAAGGTAAGTGAACATTGATACCAATACTTGTCAAAAAAAATTAGTTCGATCCGCCAGGTCTGGAAGGTAAGCATATCCTTTACAAATCATAAGGATCAACAATAGTTGAAATCCATCCTTTACAATCAGTACGTAGAGGGTAAAAGACGTTTTCGTATTTTTTAGGGTGTGACCAAAAAGAATCTAAGTTATGATATGAGACCCTGGCCCCCAACTCACTGTGCTGGGTACAGCTGTTCAATCTGAGCACCACTCAAAAAATGATCTAGATACGCTCCTGGATTTTGAATGAAATTTTTGTTTCCACAAACGTTCCGCTGCCAAATTCAAAGCAGATTGAACTTACAGGCACAAAACCGCCCAATTAAATCAAGACTCATTTTTACAAGAGTCCAATTAGATAAAGCAATAAAACTTTCTCCACCTCAAATCTCTCTTTACTGCAGCGCCTGTTTGCTGTGAGTCAAACACTTAGTAAATGACTATATATTAATGATAGCAGCCACAACGAGTAGAGGACGATAGTTTAAAGCGATTAAAGGAGATAAATGGTGGTAATCGTGCGACAACAACGAAATAAATTAACAAAGCCGATTAACTTGGCAAACATTCCTTTGGTGGGGGAATCGCGAAAAATCTTTTCTATTCTGAAATCACTTAACGATACGAAAGAGTACTTGGAGAGACTAAACGACTATATTTTACCTTGCTCCACTCTTGGTGAAATTGTTGATAAAGTTTAGTCACTTCCTGCACATAGACGATAGTATTGCCCTAAATACTGAAGATGTTCACGGTTCTTACTAAGCAGAACTTAAGTGCTTACATAAAGGAGTTACTTAGCCTACAGGGTTAGCCAAATCAATTTGTGAGCCATTTCTGTAGTTACTACAAAAGCAATGTTAACCATTCAGGTTCACCGAGCACTGGAAATAACTTCTGATAAAATGCATGTTTCAGTAATAAAGCAGAGAATGCGTGAGGACATAACACCTGAAGTTGTCAGAAAAAAGTCAGAAGACGCATTGCCAGTAGATATGAGCATCCAAGTCTCTTGACATGGAACCACGGAAATGATAAGGTCAGGTCCCGCATGGTCTAGTGGTTAGGATTTCTGGTTTTCACCCAGGCGGCCCGGGTTCGATTCCCGGTGCGGGAAAATGCACTTTTTATCTCTTACGCAAAATCCGACTAATGAATTCACGTAGATATTCTCTGCTGTGAAAATGTATCTTGGAGAATGCTTTTACTTCTTTTCCTCTTGGCAATGCTACAAAAACTTAGAACGAAAGAATGTCTGCAGAAGTCGGTTAGTAGGAAAGATGACTAATTACTTCTCCATAGTTGTTTGAATGGAATATTTTTAGTGTCAAATCAATATTGTCCATTGTTTGCGATTACCTTGTTTTTATGGTTGCCAAAGTACGATGCCTTGTGGGACTGAGCAGACTGATTTTATTGTCTTCTTTATAAGCAAATATAAATCGATAAAAAGGTACGCTATGATGAAGTGATTGAAAATTGAAGTTAGCCTCGGACTCTACCCTTTTTGTGCTTAATACCTCGAAATATTGTCATGCAAAGAAATATTCGTGATGGGTAAAGTGAAGAGTAGGGGAATAGTTGTTCCCTACTTGAATACATGCAATAGTTTCACTCTGAAATTCGGATGTAATGCTGGCTAGGTTAATAGCGATTCTGATACCTTTAGTTACGATCTTGAAAATCTAATTCGCTCCCTTACCACCATCTACGAAACCTTTTGCCCTCAAAGTGATGTTCTTTGAGTTTTAGAATAACTTTAAAGCCGTTTTTCCAAAAGTTGTGTTTTGTAGTTTGTAAATTTTTATATTTTGTTTTTAAAATTATCGTGGATGAGTGCATTAACGATCTGCACCGAAAAATGTATAATTTGTTATTTCAGAAATAGGCCATTTGCAAGATATGCGAATTACAAGCTGCCTTTTCCAGTCAAGTGAGAAATTAATTCAAGGGCAAATTCAAATGTTTTTGTGGCCAGGTCAATTAGCATATCTGTTGTTATTTATCCTACGGTAGATTACGAATAAGGTGAAACCGGAATTAAGTCTCTTGCGTCAAAATCGCAAGTCCGTTTCATCAAATCACAGTTTTCCGTTATTAAAATTCTAACGCATAATATTAAAATTAGTGAATTCACTAAGATATTACAAGAAACATCCTTCGAAATCTTTTACTGGGTAGATTATCTGTATTGTAGTGGATAAGAAACGTTAAGTCTCTGAATCAACATGACGGAAACAGAGTATTCTAATTATTGGAAACATACTTTTGGGAATACCGGTATCACTCTCCAAGGCTACAAAACCCAGCCGATTTAACAAGCGCGTGTTAAATGTCAAAGGCTCGGCCATTTGGCATTTTTCGGTGGGAGAGTCCTTCGTTTTCGAAATGCAATCCTTGCGAAATGTGCACATTTTTTTGTGTAAAGAACTCGAACGCAATGAAGACGACCTTAAAAAAAAAGAAACCATTGATACGTATACAATGATAGTGTCGGATGCATATTTATCTCGATATATATCGACAATGTCCTCAGTTTGAAACTCTTTAATGAAGGAGATAAACTCTTAAGAACTATCACATGGGTTCTATTCATTTTTAACTTGCGAAAACAAATTTTATATATTCATCTTTCTTATATGTAAGTAAAGATTTTGTGCTGGGGCATAATTAGCTTACAAAGAGGGCAAAACAGAAGAAATGCAAAAAGGAATGTGTTGTGTGTGCTTCTTTCTTTGCGCTAACACAGTGCATTAAAAGCTTAAAAATAACTTAACAGTTAATGCATTTATTTGACCCTTTGATCGTTTCTATGTACATAAAGATTTACTAAGAACTCGTGTCAGCCAAAATCTCCAGGTGAGTCTCAACGAAATTAAGATATTACTTCGCGTGCCGAGACGATGGGGTTTTCGCACTTGAGGAAGTAAGATAGAAGTTTATGGTGGAATAGTCTAATTCCATGGTGAGATATGGGAGAGGTTAATCCGTGGCACGAAATGTTCAGCTAATGTTTATAAATAGAATGGGCATTGCTAGATATCTAGAAACTTGCTTTTATATTGGTCTAAACAGAAAGGGTCATAAATTCGAGAGCCCCCACATAGCTATCGGAAAACTGCAAAAAACTTCCATCGTTTTATCTCATCAACGGTAGAAATCTTGATAGTTTATCGAACGACGGTCATTTTGAGATACTTAACACCTATGAAAACTATCAAGAAGCAAAAAGTATCATGGCACATGACTCAATCAACATTGGAAAATTTGAAAAACGAGTATTTTCTAAAGCCTGTTAGGACCTTAAAAGCCATAGTCGAGTTCCTTAACAAGCAGCATGTTTGCAGGGCTTTACAATATGTTTAGAGATATCCTGTTTTGTTTTGTATTAAATTGAAAATACATATATGGAGTTCTTCTGTCTCAAGATCCATAAATTACAACAAATGGTAATAGCGGTGCACAGCCAATTACAGTGAACTTTAAAACAAAATTTCAAAAATCCGAAAATGGAACACCACAATTTATCAATCAAATACAAAAATATTCAAATAATCCAAATATAAAGCCGTACTAATTACATAAATCACTACGACGATAAAATCCTTCTCATATTGACAAGATGCCTCATTGTTGGTCTACCGTGAGGGCAGTTCCATGGGTGCTCAATCTCACTCATTTGCACAATGAGCTTTTTCATACCAGAAACATTTAAAGCAGTTCCAACCATAACTGAGCTTCGACATGCTCTACTTGCAAACATTTGTCGCACTCTGCTAGGGCGGCACACAATACCCGGCGAGTCGCTTAGCATAAAAATAAGCTCTTCAATGTCTTCTATTCCAAAGGTCCAGTTCTTACTTACAGGCATTCTAGTAAGTTTAACTCGTCTGCCAGGGTTTGCATTTTCGTCTATTTCAAATTCAAAACCATTTCTTTTAAAAATATGCAAGTTATCTAAAAGAATACCTTCATTTGCCGCAGTCAGTTCAAGCGGTCGTGCATGAATGAGCTTTTGGCCGTGCAAAGTCTGTTCTTTCTGTAATGTCTCAAAATTATATTTCTCGTCAGTTGCATGCTGATCCACGATAAACAAGTCACTGCCTAGTTTTGTAATAATAAACCCCAGGTTGAATTGACCGATTATAGACATGTCACGAAACATATCTTTTGAAATCTGGCATCGTAACTCTGTTTCGGCATCCTTATTTTGCTCGGGTGTAATACGTGCGTTAAAAGATGTCGTTACGGTGATGTTTTCACTTGATGTTTCATTTTTCGTTAATAGTTTTTGTCTAATATCATCCAAATTAAACTCAACATCATGGGTGGGTTTGAAATGGGGTTCGTCACAATGCGTCACCTTTTTTTGTGATCCGCAGATAAATGGAGAGTTTTCAATGTTGCTGTTGATGTCACTAACTTCTTCTGCTTCACCAATGAGGGGGCTGTCTTCTAGAGTACCTTCAGAATCATTAACATCTATTGATTCACAAAAAACAGGGCTGTCTTGAAGCTCGATAATTTCAATATCAACTTTTTTACGTTTTGGCAAAGGGTACAGCTCTGTTCCATTTCCCATCTTAAAGTCGTCTGTAACGTCATCAGAAAGAATAGTTTCTTCTCGATTCTTATCAACGAAGGTGGTATCACATTTTTTCGAGTCTTTCGTATTAAAAATATTACTTGCCTTTTTTGAAGATTTAAGTAAGCTGCTGTTTATGGAGGTACTCTTACTATTTGACAATGTTCTCTTAAAAGAGTCTGTGAGTTTCTTTTGCTTTAAAGGTGAAGCCTTTTTGAAGGTTTTACTAACTTGACTTCTATGATGACCCTCCTTTATCAAATTTCTGAAGCTATCCTTCGTCACCATATTCGAACCTTTCTGTTCTTCTAGTGATCTTTCGCCACCGATATCACCAACAACAGTACCTACTACGGAAGAAGAAACTTGTCCCACTATTTCCGTGCTTCCGTTGGATATAGAATGAGAACCTGTCGTCAACGAATTTGATTCTTCCTTCCCTAAACACGTCAACGGCTCGACCTTGGGTGATAAATGAGGTATGCTGCTGCTGTCAGAGCCATCTCTGGGCCGTAACGTCGTGAAATTATTTTCTGGGGTAGTTGCTACTTCTTTTACATTCGTTGTAATCGGTGCAATTTCATAGCTTGATGCATTGACCTCAAAAATGACCTTTAAGGAAGTCTTAAGGACACCTAATAGCAGTTTTTCCTGATGAACCAACACCTGACGTTTGTCTGGTGTCAAATTTACATCCACTGAATCTAATGGAAATAAAACAAAAAGAACGTCTAAAATTAGATTTACCACACAAAAATGAATAACTAGTTATTCGCATCATGGAGTGCCATAAGCGCCCCTCTTCGTTTCTATCACAATAGATATTATCGAAATGCATTTGGGAGAAGAGTAATTCTGCTCCCTGATGAGTTTCCTTATATATCTTTGTGGGACCGGTACTCAAAAAAGTTGATAGATAGATAGATAGATAGATAGATAGAGAGATGGATAGATGGATAGATAGATGGATAGATTGATTGATTGATAGAGAGATGGATAGCTACTTAATTAATGACTTAGAGGCATTGCCTTTGAGCTAAAAGTTGGAGAGCAAGACAGGATGCACGAAAATGCGTATGTTAAGACAGATACATGCCACAGAATGGAAAGAACATTCCTGTTTTTACCCCATTTAAAAGAAAATGAGAAAGGGAAGATTGTAGTGATTTGGGCGTGTAAAAAGAAAGGATTAGAATGATAATATCCAGAGGATGATGCAGCTGAAAGTACGTGGAACCAGAAAACGAGACCGAACAAGGCAGAGACAGCTTACCTCCANGGAGATGAATAGATAGATAGATAGATGGATAGATTGATTGATTGATAGAGAGATGGATAGCTACTTAATTAATGACTTAGAGGCATTGCCTTTGAGCTAAAAGTTGGAGAGCAAGACAGGATGCACGAAAATGCGTATGTTAAGACAGATACATGGCACAGAATGGAAAGAACATTCCTGTTTTTACCCCATTTAAAAGAAAATGAGAAAGGGAAGATTGTAGTGATTTGGGCGTGTAAAAAGAAAGGATTAGAATGATAATATCCAGAGGATGATGCAGCTGAAAGTACGTGGAACCAGAAAACGAGACCGAACAAGGCAGAGACAGCTTACCTCCACAAAACTGGATATGGAAAGATGAAATATCACCAATGAGCTCTGGAAGACCAAGTTGGTGAATGGGATGGTGGATCACTTAGAGGAAATCACTACCGAGACAGAAGAGGATAGTGAAAAGTGAATATAATGGCATCTCTAAGACGTCACTCTATTCATGTACATTTTCTATCAACTCTCAAAAATCTTGAGTGACGAGCCTGAAACTTTACAGCAAAACTATTATTAAAAAACACCGGTATGAATTTACAGTTGAAAAAGAAATCGCATTAAATACAACAACGAAGGAATGAAAAATGCAGACAGCGCGGCTTATTTTTTTCGTAAATTATAAAGGGGTGTCTACAGTTTTCAAAAAAGCACTCAGTAAAAGTAAACCGGAAGAAAAATCATCACCCTGCAACAATACCTGAAAAGAATGCAAAAATGAATTTGTTGAAAATTTATTGCTGATTGCTCAGGTTAGAGCAGTGCGGTACTAAAGTCATATGCATTGATTCCAACCTGATTTGGTAAAATTTATATTTTTCATTTATATTTCTTTGTTAAAAGAATATGATATAGAGGATAAGGATTTAAAATTGTAGAAAAATAAAAAACATACATAACAGTTTTTAACTTTTTGTAATTCCATATCCTCTCTATCTGTATTACATAATTTACATAGTTACCTTGCCTCATGTGTACGTTGGGTTCAGTTGACCTGACCTTGGAAGGAAAGTTGTCGTTCGGAGGGAGGCTTGGCTCTAAATTTATGACTGGAATGAGATCTTCAACAGTAGTAACGTTGGGAAAGAATAGTGCGCTTAAGTGACGATGTGTTTGCAAAAATGATCTAATTAAGAAGAAGCTCCAATAGCTCAAGTGGTAGAGCATGTGCCCATGACAGCCATAGGCACTGCTTTGATCCCCCAGATCGGTGCAAACATATTTTTCACTTTTCTACAATACCAAATCCTCTTCATCCATATTATACCATTTTCACAATGTGTTTGCCTTCTAATTTTCTTTTAAAATATTTCAACAAGCTCCGCAAATAAAACCCAATGAAAGAGGCCTTACGATGCTATCAGTTGTCAAAATGGTAAAACTTCAAATACAAGAATCAAGTCTAAAAGTAAATGGGGGTTGGATATTACAAGGCATTTCAATTCTGGAGAAATCCTCATCAAAAAAGGGAAATAGCCAGAATGCTCAAAATGTCCAATGATAGGGGCCTGAGGAGAGATACAGCATACTTAAGTAAAATAAAGGATTTAAAAATTATCTGGTTAAGAACAATCATTGGCTGCTAAAGTCGTAGATCATGTAGCCATAATAGTTGTATAAGCACTGATTTGAATCCAGTTCAGTTCTCATTTAACTTTCTTTAAAATTCCAAATTTTCTCCTTCAGCAATACTTTTTCATGATATTGGATATTCCAAGTCATATTCCACACAATGACAGAGGATACAGAAAAACAACAACAATGCTAAATGCGAAATTAAAAATAATAAAAGGTTGATGTTTACCTGACTTTAGTGAGATTGCAAGTGCAACAAATGGGTACTGATGCCTGTTGTATGCATGATAAATTTCATTAACTAGTCTTGACACTTTTGAATAATCGCAAGGTCTTTTATTAACAAAGTAGAACTGTCTATCAGCACAACTTCTTCCTGCACGGTGACAAGCACTTGATACATATCCTGTTACTGAAAACATTGATGACTCATTGTTTGAGATAATCTTGGTCAACCCATATTCTTGTGCAACTTCATCACTTACTGATAATTGTCTGAATGGGACAAGTTGGCTGACCTGTGGGTCACAAAAAATAGTAGATACTAATTAATAAAACAATTTAATACAATTTACCTTCAAATATTGTATTTTTATTCTCTGGATAAGCTACCTTGACATTGTAATGATGATGATTATTATCATTTTAATATTATTACTATCATCATCATTATCAGTTTGTTTTCTGATGGGAGTTCTTTCATTTTTGCTACTTAATGTCACAATTTCACCAAGAAATGCAAATTGGCTATAACCATCATCAATCAGTTGTTATTTATCAATAGCAAATTCAGATACAAGAACTTTCAATTGGTTCCCTGATAAGTTACAGAAAAGAAACTTTTTGCTAAGTTGACATTATTGCTTCTCAAAATATGTGTTTTATTTATGACCCTTCCCTTTACAAAATTCTTGGTAATGTGACTGTACATGACATCACACCATATGGCTACTGATTAATTCCATGGGAAATCACCTCACCAAGTGGCATTCCATACCTTACATCATCCAGTTTTATTTAAACCCTGTTGTACACTGCCATAACACTATATCTCTGTTTTATAGACTATGCTAAGGCATTTGACTGTGTCCAACATAGCACATTATGGTCGGTTCTACATGAATTCGGGGTGCCCATGCACATCATTGAGCTTATCAGAAACCTATACAAGACACAAACTTCAACTGTACAAACAGAAAGTGGTGATAGTGGGCCGTTCAGTACAGAGAGGGGCATTCGTCAGGGATGCATTCTGTCTCCCCAGTTATACAACCTGTATGCGGAGCAGATTATGCATCAAGCACTTGGTGATTGTGATAGTGGCATAACAATTGGAGGAGAAAAATTAACAACCTTCGCTATGCAGATGACACTACATTGATAACATTGAGCTCTGAGAGCATGCAAGAACTATTGGAAAAGGTCAGGGTTGCAAGCGAACGGAGAGGTCTTTACCTGAATGTGGATAAAACCAAAGTGATGGTAGTTGGCGATGCAATAAATTCGAATATAATATGCAATGGGATACAAATACATGTTGTGGAAGAATTTAATTTTCTTGGATCAATGATAAGTAACCAAGGAGGAAATAGTAAAGAGATAAGAAGGAGACTCGCTATGGCAAGATCAACAGTTACA
>RDPX01000179.1:531696-563209 GCA_003991215.1 Morbakka virulenta | reverse complement strand
GAGAGATATCCGAAAATGTCGATGAGAACAAAAGGAACATGTACTTAAAATAAAGTACAGATTTATGTAATGTATTGTAATTAGTGTAATGCAATGCCATATACTATATTTGCTTGTATGTATGTATGTATACTTGGTGGGTCACGCGTGCCTCAGCATGGCTGTACTCAGACACTAAATTTCACAGTGATACCATCAACCCAATGAAAGCTACTTCTTTCACCTGTCACCCATGTTTCAAGTCTTGCAGATCAGAAGCTGGTCTCCAAAGTCACCTGCGAGGTCACGAAAGGAAAGAGAGAAATTTTACTGGAACAGTTGAAGTCAAAAATGGGAATCATCTGTCAAGACGGAACAATCACCATGTATGTTCACAGAATCGTAAACCTTGATGTGCCACCACCATTGTCATTAAAATAAATTCAGGACGCAACTGGCAAGGACCGTATTTACCAAAGGCTTTTAAAAGCCATCCAGGATGGGTCAGTAGGGGCAGATATTGAAATATAAGGTCTTAAAACTGTGGCTGTTACAATGAGAGGAAGACAATTCATTGTACCTTCAGTTTTACACCAACAGTCAGTGCAGTCCACAGAGCTTCCTTCTGGTCCATGGGAGTGTCTAGATGTTGATTTTTATCAGCCATTACCTACAAGTGATTATGTGTTAGGTGTTACAGCTGAATAGTCTCGCTTTTCAGAGATAGATTTTACAACATCCATCTCTGCCAAAGCTACGATCCCAAAACTGGGTCGAATTCTGTCCTCATTTGGTATATGTTACAACTGAAAAGTGACAATGGTCCTCCGTTTGATTCAAAGGCATTTGAGGCTTATTGCAAGTTTATGGGCATCTAATACAATCCTATTACTCCACGTTATCCAAGAGCTAACAGTTTAGTCGAAAGTTTCCACAAGTTGATTAATAAAGTTATTTGCATTTCAACTGTTGAAAGCACATGCTGGAAACAAAGCTGAACAAATTCCTGCGAAATTGTCGTAAAATATCTCATTTCATTACAGGAAAAAGTTCAGCTGAATGGCTGTTTCAGACCAGACCTTTTCATACAATACTTCCAGATCATTCAACATTCATCATCAACATCATCAGCCTAAATATAGCATTACTCTTAATTCCTCTGCCTTCAAAAAAATAGAAAACACACATGTTAATCCAAATCCACATCTTGATTCAAATAAAACGACAATGACAAATTTCAGGGAGAAAACAATGAACTGGTACAGGTTAAACACGGTGAAAGTTCGGTTGAAGAGTCGGGTGCTAAGAATACTGGAGGAGTCGAAGATGAAGTATCTGTTAGTTTCGTAGGTAAAGAAAAGAAGACAGTTAATGTTCCACCGCAAAGAAAAAGACCGATGCTGAACGATATGATGATTATTCATTGGCATTAGAAATTGATTCAGGGATATGGTTTAATATCAACAAGGTAAGTGCTAGTAAGATATATATTGACTAGTAGATAGACCTAGGGTTTTCTATTCTAGTTTCTTGTGTGATTATGGCATTTTATCATGTAGGTATGAAATTAGAATATAAGGATCAATTAATCGCTGTGATTTGCGCAGTCAGGCGTTGACTTGTTCTTATAAGAAAATCAATATTATAGTTTACATTGACGTAAATATCAGTATCTTCATTATCATAATTTTGGTGATTTACTCTCTGAACGTTTTGGAAGAATGTAAAATTCATAGTCATTGATCAGTCATTGATCATAGTCATTATTGTTTATGTAACTCTGAGGAATGATTTTTGCTAGAGGAACATTCTGTAAAGTATCAGCCAATATAGCGGAAGGTTAAATATCTTCTATTAGAAGTTTCAGACACCAAAAAAAACTGGCATCGAATTTAGAAGCCACTAAAGATCAGGTAATAGTAAACAATGCTCAATATGAACTTCAAATTGAAAATATTCCAACTTCCTCCTCTTCCCTACTAAGCTACTGTTGTAGAAACTCTTTTCATACTCATCTGCTCTCTTGTTCAAAATAAGTTTAATTGTGCGTGAAAGCTAAAAAGTGCCTTTTCCCGCACCGGGAATCGATCCCGGGCCGCCTGGGTGAAAACCAGAAATCCTAACCACTAGACCATGCGGGATACAAACATCAAGTACTCCATAACAAGAAATGCAGACCAGCATTATATACTGTACTCTACATATCCATTCATACAGATTTCTTTAACTATATCGTGTTGTAGTATTACACACGAAACTAAATCAGCAATAGTTTATGAATTATAGTAATTCGTTTTAGTGGCAGTGGTTGTCAATCAGCCAAGTGAAAACAACAAATTTAAAACCACTTGAGCACGTGGGATAGAAAATGTCAATTAGCAGTAATCAGACGAAACCAAAAAGACAGTCAGTAGCTAACTTCAAATTTCAATTCCTTTATCACAGTGTACTTCTTCATTAATTTTGTTTGGTTACAAAGAGGGCAATAAATGTATATCCTTAGTCCAACTATCGATGTGATACTGAAACTATTTCACTCAAACAATTATGGACAGAATTTAGTCTTCTTCCCTACTAAGCGACTTATGTAGACATTCATTCTAGGTTTGTGTAGCATTGCCAAGAGGAGAAGGAATAAAAGCATTCTTCAAGATACATTTCCACATTTTCACAGCAGAGAATATCTACGTAAATTCATCTGTTAGGTTTTGCATAAGAAATAAAAGAAATAAAAAAAGATTCAATTTCCCGCACCGGGAATCGAATTCGGGCCACTTGAGTAAAAACCAGAAATCCCAACCATTAGACCATGAAGGATACAAACATTAGGTCCTCCATAACGAGAAATGCGGAGCGGTATTACGTTTTGTTCTTTAAGGTACCGGTCATGGAGATTTCTTTACCAATATTGTGCTGTACGATCAGACACCGAACAAACACGAAAAGAACAATCCATTATAAAGTATAGTAATTCGCCTTATTGGCAGTGGTTGCCAGGCAGCCAGGTGAATACCACAAATCTTATTCACTTGACCATATGGGATAGAAGATCTCAATTTGCTCCATTCAGACCAATTCGAAAAAAGGTTTACATCCTGTTCTTCACTAACGCAATCAATTAGATTCCTTTACTAATACCATTTTATTATATACGGCACCCAACAAATACAATGCTTTTCACTATTCCGTAATAATCTGCCTCACCTACAAGCGCATCTTTACAGCCTGGGGTAAATACCGCTGCCTAGTTGCCATTACTTTCAAAATTCGAAGTGAAACTATTGCACGTAGTCAAGTAGAGACCAGCTTCCCACCTACTCCTCACTTTATGTATCACAAAGATTTTTCTGCATGAAAATATTTTGAGGAAAGGAGGAGAAATAACGTAGAATGGGATGCTAACTTCAAATTTCAATTACTTATAATTACTAAATTACTCATAGCGTACTTTTTTATCGATTTTTATTTGGTTATAAAGAGGGCAATAAAGTCAGTCTGCACAATCGCACTAGGCATCGCACTCTTGCATCCTGTAAAAATCAGGTAAAAGTAAGCAATGAATAATGTCGATTTGGCACGGAAAATATTCCGTCAAGCAGCTATGGAGCAGTAATTAGTCGTCTTCTCCACTAAATAAATTATGTAGACACTCTTTAGCTCTACGTTTTTAGCTTTTGTATCATTGGCAAGCGAAAAAGAAGTAAAAGCATTCACAAAGTTATATTTCCACATTTTTGTAGCAGAGAATACCTACCTGATTCCATCAGTTAGATTTTGCATAAGGAATAAAAAGCGCATTTTCCCGCGCCGGGAATCGAACCCGGGCCGCCTGGGTGAAAACCAGAAATCCTAATCACTAGACCATGCGGGATACATACATCAAATAATCCATAACAAGAAATACAGTTCAGCATTATATACTGTACTCTACGGAACCATTCATACAGATTTCTTTACCAACATCGTGTTGTAGTATTACACACGAAACTAAATCAGCAATCCTTTATGAATTATAGTAATTCGCTTTAGTGGTAGTGGTTGCCAACCAGCCAAGTGCAAACAACAAATCTAAAACCATTTGACCATGTGGGGTAGAAGATTTGAATTTGTGCCTTGAGACTACTTTAAGCAGGCTGTACCTTCTGATTTTTTCTCTGAAGGAATCATGCAGATTTCTTTAATAATACCGTTTTATTATATACGGCACCCAACAAATACAACTTTTTTCACTATACGGTAATAATTTGCCTCACTTGCAAGCGCATCTGTGCAGCCTGGGGTAAATACCGCTGCCTAGTTGCTATTACTTTTGAATTCAGAAGTGAAACTATTCCACGTAGTCAAAAAGAGACCAGCTTCTCACCTACTCTTCATTCTATATATAACGAAGATTTTTCTGCATGAAAATATTTTGAGGAAATAAGGAGAAAAAAGGTAGAATCAGAAGCTAAGTTCAAATTTCAATTACTTCATCATGGCGTACTTTTTATCGATTTTATTTGGTTATAAAGAGGGCAATAAAGTCAGTCTGCACAATCGCACTAGGCATCGCACTCTTGCATCCTGTAAAAATCAGGTAAAAGTATGCAATGAATAATGTCGATTTGGCACGGAAAATATTCCATTCAAGCAACTGTGGAGCAGTAATTAGTCATCTTCTCTACTAAATAAATTATGTAGACAGTCTTTAGCTCTACTTTTTTAGCTTTTGTATCATTGGCAAGCGAAAAAGAAGTAAAAGCATTCACAAAGTTATATTTCCATATTTTTGTAGCAGAGAATACCTACCTGATTCCATCAGTTAGATTTTGCATAAGGAATAAAAAGCGCATTTTCCCGCACCGGGAATCGAACCCGGGCCGCCTGGGTGAAAACCAGAAATCCTAACCACTAGACCATGCGGGATACATACATCAAGTAATCCATAACAAGAAATACAGACCAGCATGATATACTGTACCCTACGGAACCATTCATACAGATTTCTTTACCAACATCGTGTTGTAGTATTACACACGAAACTAAATCAGCAATCCTTTATGAATTATAGTAATTCGCTTTAGTGGTAGTGGTTGCCAACCAACCAAGTTCAAACAACAAATCTAAAACCACTTGACCATGCGGGATAGAAAATATCAATTTGCAGCATTCAGACGAATTCAAGGAGACTTTACCTCTTGTTCTGCACTGAAGAAATTTTGTAGATTTCTTTAATAATACCATTTTATTATAACCGGCACCGAACAAATACACCATTTTCACTATACCATAATAATCTGCCTAATTTGGAAGCGCATCTCTGCAACCTGGGGTAAATTCGGAATAGAAGATCTGACTTTGTACATTGACACTACTTTAAGGAGGCTGAACCTTCTGGTTTTTTCTCTGAAGGAATCTTGTAGATTTCTTTAATAATACCATTTTATTATATACGGCACCGAACAAATACACCATTTTCACTATACCATAATAATCTGCCTAATTTGGAAGCGCATCTCTGCAACCTGGGGTAAATTCGGAATAGAAGATCTGACTTTGTACATTGACACTACTTTAAGGAGGCTGAACCTTCTGGTTTTTTCTCTGAAGGAATCTTGTAGATTTCTTTAATAATACCATTTTATTATATACGGCACCGAACAAATACACCATTTTCACTATACCATAATAATCTGCCTAATTTGGAAGCGCATCTCTGCAACCTGGGGTAAATTCGGAATAGAAGATCTGACTTTGTACATTGACACTACTTTAAGGAGGCTGAACCTTCTGGTTTTTTCTCTGAAGGAATCTTGTAGATTTCTTTAATAATACCATTTTATTATATACGGCACCGAACAAATACACCATTTTCACTATACCATAATAATCTGCCTAATTTGGAAGCGCATCTCTGCAACCTGGGGTAAATTCGGAATAGAAGATCTGACTTTGTACATTGACACTACTTTAAGGAGGCTGAACCTTCTGGTTTTTTCTCTGAAGGAATCTTGTAGATTTCTTTAATAATACCATTTTATTATATACGGCACCGAACAAATACACCATTTTCACTATACCATAATAATCTGCCTAATTTGGAAGCGCATCTCTGCAACCTGGGGTAAATTCGGAATAGAAGATCTGACTTTGTACATTGACACTACTTTAAGGAGGCTGAACCTTCTGGTTTTTTCTCTGAAGGAATCTTGTAGATTTCTTTAATAATACCATTTTATTATATACGGCACCGAACAAATACACCATTTTCACTATACCATAATAATCTGCCTAATTTGGAAGCGCATCTCTGCAACCTGGGGTAAATTCGGAATAGAAGATCTGACTTTGTACATTGAGACTACTTTAAGGAGGCTGAACCTTCTGGTTTTTTCTCTGAAGGAATCTTGTTGATTTCTTTAATAATACCATTTAAATATATACGGCACCCAAGAAATACAACTTTTTTCATGAAG
Organism: Morbakka virulenta; assembly: GCA_003991215.1. Taxonomy (NCBI): domain Eukaryota; kingdom Metazoa; phylum Cnidaria; class Cubozoa; order Carybdeida; family Carukiidae; genus Morbakka; species Morbakka virulenta. The sequence goes on along the minus strand of RDPX01000179.1, from coordinate 556,775 downwards.
CCGTAATAAGTCGTAATGGCATCGTTGAGAGCAGACATGCTCTTATATGTGTTGTTTTTTGTAACATTATTTCAAGAAAATAAAGCTTATCTTTTGACCTCTGATGGCATTTGTTTTACCTTCAATGTAACTTGTGCTTTTTGTTTAAAAAATGAGAGTTTCATTGTTGAGAGTTTGTGAAATAATGTTAGAAGATGTCGCTTGAAGAATGGACTTATATTATTGCTTGAACTACCTGAAGATATCGAAATAAACCCTGGTCCTCGAAAAATACCGGAGTTAAATAGTTTATTCTTTTGTAAAGGCTTTAAATTTCCCCACCAAAATGTCAGAAGTCTGAACGCAAATCTGGAACTTATCACAGAGTTTTTGTTTTAGAGAAACACTGATATATTAATGCTAAGTGAAACACATACACAAAAGACTGATAACTTCCTTGTTTATATTATTTATTTATCTATTACGGATATTTATACAGGATAAAAACGTTTCAATGAATGTATAATTAAAAAGTAATGTATACAAATACTGTTACCAATATGTGTCCAATTAGAAAAAAGTAATATAAAACTCAAATGGTAAAAGAACTAAAAAATTAGGAAGTAGCCAAGTAATATCGGAAATCAGGTAAATGCGGAAATTATGAATTAACGTGTAATGAACGTAGAATAACCGCTGACATTAACTAGGAGTTAGAAACTTGGGACTGAGTATATGCACTGAAAGGCATGGAGGTATCACGTTGGGAGGTAATAACTACATTATAAGTCTCGGGAAAAGGAGACCTGTAAAACAATAAGAACCTGATAAAAATTAGAACCTGTGATCTTTTAAAATATCTTTAAACTTTGTTTCTGTATATTAGCATCTAAGTTGAAGTGGGAGATCATTAAAAGCTTTAGCTTCCATGTAACGAATCGACTTTCTCCCATATTCTAATTTAACTCTTGGGACGTAGAGAAGTAGATGTTTGTTTTTCGTGTTCACTTTGGTCTTAGATACTGCAAAATAATTTTTTAAATGTGGCTTAAAATTTGCAAGTAGAACGTTGCTGAAAAAAAGGTAAACTCTTTGTTTTCCACAATCCATGATGTTGATGTTAGGATTAACATGTTGACCATCTGCCACAATTTCTCGAGAACGTCTTTCGAAGAATGCGATTCGTTGAGCCTGACTTTGATTGAGAAAAGGCTTCAGAACACAACAGTATGTAAACAACGGAAAGATAACGATGTTGATGATCGAGAGCGCAGCACTCATCGTGAGAAAGGTCCTCATTTTGTATAGTAAACGTAGTCGTATCGACATATTCTTGAACTATTTGTCAAAATTGGAACTCAAGTTCAGTGTGTGGTCGATTTCTATTCCGAGACACTTCTAACGACAAAACCGTTCATGCAGATTTCTTCACCAATATCGTGCTGTAGTATAAGACACAGAACAAAATAAAAAAAACATCAATCCATTATGAATTACATTAATTCGCTTTATTGGCAGTGGTTTTGGGCCAGCTGAATACCACAAATCTTAATCACGTGACATTGTGGGATAGAAATCTCAACTTGCTCTATTCGGACGAATTGGAAGAGGCTCTGCGTCCTATTCTTCACTGAAGCAATCATGCAGATGTCTTTATTAAGAAAACTTTATTATATACGGCACCCATCAAATACAACATTTTTTACTATACCGTAATAATCTACCTAACTTGCAAGCGCATCTGTGCAGCCTGGGGTAAATTTTGGGTGTCCAAGCAGGTTTTCATCTACCCTTCATTTCACCTATCACCAATATTCCTCTGCATGAAAATATTTGAGGCATGAAGCACAGAGAAGGTAGAGTCAGTAGCTAACTACAGATTTCCATCACCTCTTCAAAGGGTAACTTTTTATCGATATCTATTTGGTTATAAAGAGGGCAATAAAATCAGACTCCTTAATTACACCAGGCAACGTACTGTGGCAAGTTGTAAAAAACTCCTAACAGTAAGCAATGAAGAATATCGATTTGACATTGCAAATATTCCATTCAAACAACTATGGAGCAGAATTTCGTGCTCTTGCATACTAAGCTACTGTTGTAGAAACTCTATCATACTCATCTGCTCTCTTGTTCAAAATAAGTTTAATTGTGCGTGAAAGGTAAAAAGTGCCTTTTCCCGCACCGGGAATCGAACCCGGGCCGCCTGGGTGAAAACCAGAAATCCTAACCACTAGACCATGCGGGATACAAGCAGCTCGTACTCCATGACAAGAAATACAGACCAGCATTATATACTGTACTCTACGGAACCATTCATACGGATTTCTTTACCAACATCGTGTTGTAGTATTACACACGAAACTAAATCAGCAATAGTTTATGAATTATAGTAATTCGCTTTAGTGGCAGTGGTTGCCAATCAGGCAAGTGAAACCACAAGTCTTAACCACTTTACCATTTGGTATAAAGGTTCTCAATTTATTGTATTCAGGCAAATTCGGGAAAGGTTTGCCTGCTGTTCTTCACTATAGCAATCAGGTAGATTTCTTTTGTAATGCCATTTAATTTGATAAGACATTTGTCCTGCTCTTCACTTGACCTATCAGCAAGATTTTTCTGCAAGATAAGATTTTGATATTTTAAGCACATAAGTTAGGGTCAGACTATGTACTTCTCGATAATCGAACTCGTGCAGCCTGAACGTTAGCCAGAAGCTGATTTATTTGGCAATATGTGATTTATATTTTAGAGGTGGCATCAAATTTTTGAAAAACTAATTTGCAATGACAACCTATAAAGCAGGTATAATTTTGTTATACTGTGGTAAAGATTCTAAGAAGACGGTTTCTTTTTTTTTGGAAATGGAATAATTTTTATCTTCAAACTTTATGAGTACCGAGATTTTGGTAGACAGGTATGTATATATATATATATTGGTAGACAGGTATATATATATATATATATATATATATATAACTATGAAGGTAGTGGATGAGGAAGAGTAGAAGTACCTAGGAGTATATCAGTTGGTGGGAATACATGAGAAGATGAAGGACCTCATACGGACAGAATACTACAGGAGAGTGAAATTACTGGCCAGATGCAAACTGTATGCAGGGAGCCTGATTTGTGCCATTAATGCATGGACAGTCTGAGTCATTCGATACAGTGTAGGTATTGTGAAATGGGGAAAGAAAGAACTGGAGAAGATGGACCCAAGGATCCCTAAGATCCTTACGATGAATGGGGCTTTCCACCCCAGAAGCACTGTTAAGAGATTGTACCTGGAGCGAGCTGGAGGTGGAAGAGGAATGTTGAGTGTGAAAGGTGTAGTGACTTGTGAACGGAACAGCCTGGCTGAGTATCTTGAAGGAAGTGATGAGTGGTTGCTGAAGGCAGTGGAAAGGCAGGGTATTGTGAAAGGGGGAGAAGGGGCTGAGACGTACAAACGAAGACTAGAGAAGGAGGGACGCGAACAGTTCAATGATCCATTCATTCACGAAAACTTCCTTAGAGGAGTTGAGGAGATTGCCCATCCAGTCAATTGATTGGAAAAAAGCGGGTATATAAAGAAGGGAACAAAAGGCCTCATCTTTGCAGCACAGGAACAAGCTTTGCCAACACGATCAGTGAGAGGCAAAAGGCACCACGAACAAACTTCTTCTCTATGACGTTTGTGTGGATTGAAAGATGAAGACGTCATGCACATTGCAGGCGGGTGCAAAGTACTGGCCAAAGGCAAGTATATACAGACAAGATCAAATTGCACAGAGTGGATTGGGAGTTCTACCGAAGGTTTGGAGTGTAGGTAGGAGAGAACTGGTTTGAGCACACCCCAGAGAATATGATGCCAGTGGGCGATGGCAAGGTTTTGCTGTACTAAAGCACTGTTTTGCCAACCGATCGCTGAATCAAGCATAACAAGTCAGACATTCCATCCACGATAAGCGTGAGAGAACCTGGACGCTCATTGATGTTGCAGTGCCAATGGATATTCGAGCTGTGATCAACGAGGGGGAGAAGCGAGAGAGGTATTCAACTCTGCAAGAGGAGTTTGAGCGCATGTACTGAGCCAAAGTGGCCATTGTGCCGGTGGTAGTTGGAGCCAGGGGAACATTTTCACCTGGATTATTCAAAGCATGCGAAACATTGCAGATCTCTAACATCATTGCAAGAGCTCAGATTTCAGTACTTTTGGGCACCGCATCAATCTTGCGCCGTGTTCTGCGCCTCTGAGGTCCTCGTCCGGACTTGAGACGCAGACTGACTTATCCTAGATTATCTAGTGACGCAGTAACGTAATATATATATAAACATATTTATTTATTTATATACAAGGGGGAGCACCATATTTGTAATTGCAATGATTGTACTACTTTAAGTGGTAGCCTTTTCTTTGTCTGAGGTAAACCATTCTTTTACGTTTGGAAGGCATGTTAACTTAAAAACAAGAAGATATTTTCCATAAAGCTCCGCTTTCATATTATTTCAATTTTTTTCGTGAGATTATTACTTTTAAAGGCAGTTAGATGTTTAACTTTGCAGAAAGGAGAGTTTATTGTTAACTTTTCGTCATATTTCTTGATTTGGAAGGTATTTCTCTTGCTTGAGTTTAAGTTTGTTTCTAATTCCGTGATCGAATTCATACCATACGGCAAAAAAAATAGACAATTGGATTTGCGGTTATTCTTTAAACTAGTTTAATCTTTTTGTAAATTCCTACCGATTACGAGGAATATTTTAGATCAGGCAAATTATTTATACATGTACATGAAATAGCGCAAAGGAATGTCTTTAAATCTTTGTAATAGAATGAAGGAATATAACAGTAGCACTCTTGATACAGTAAAATTGCTTCTATGTTTACTGACAGAGAAAGGGTAAAAGTTAATCCACTGGCATTAGAACCAGCTGCTGCGCATGTTATTTCCTGTCAGGTTTTGTTGTCTGTCATATTAATCGAGTCTCTGGCTCTACAATGCTAGAATTCCATTGCTAAACATCGTAAAATGCAGCCAAAAGCATTGGGAGTTAAGGGTATAAAGGAAGATTGTTGTTCAAAGTGATCCACCATACTTGAACTTGTCAAGATCAATGGCTTATAACTCGTGTCCATCGGTTACTTTCTTGCATCACTACTTCTACAAAAATGCCTAATTAATTTGTGATTGTCCTTCTCATTTTTCTCATAGAACCCCAAGCTATGCTGTGAAAGCATTTGACAATTTGATTGAATTTTTAATCAAACGATGTCCATTACCAACTTTTGTTTAATTTATTTGACAATGCTTAATTTGTATTGGCTACTAATGAAGAACTAACTTGGATGACCAAGAGAATGCATTGTAATGTTTATTTGTGCTCTGAGTATTTCCAGCTCATTGCCTAAAAGTAACCTGAAAGAAATACCCTAGCTTAAAATCATACTTTCTAAATCACCATTGTGTTGAAGACCGACGTCAATAATAACAAATGAGGCAAAGAAATAGCTTACTACTTCTTCCGCAAGAATGTAAAAGACTGGATTTCAGCTACTGTGGGCTAATACTTGTTAGGAATATTTCGTCGATTTAGAGCGCTCAGTTTATTGCAACACTTACAGCGAGGGGGTCATTTCATCGTATCTGAAGGAGGTGACTGCATATTTGCCGTACAAGAAAATATTTTTGCTTTCTTGCTAAAATTTGAAAAAGGAAAAGGTAAACCATCGGAATTCATGAAGTTAATTTCTTGGAATTTTTACTGTCTCGTCCAATTTGTAAAAAACAAGATTTTGTCCCATACACATCTTATCTTTGGGCATCAAAATATTGTTGGGTTACTAATTGCTTGTCCTGAACATTATGGGGCATTTTACTGGGACATTTATCTGCTTTAGCGTCCAGTGTTTGAGCCGACGTTTTATTAAAAGGATATGAGTACACTTCCAATTAGCTTGATGCAGAGTTTATATGTGATGACAACGTCCAAAACCTAGGTACCCAAAGACGGAAGCTACGATATAGAAGCGACAACACATATACGCAAACTCTCAGCGACAAAAATCTAAAATTGCAATGAAAACCTGTCGCAGCAGCGTCTCAAAACTCGACCTAAAGAAAGCATTCACTTCATAAAGAAAACTTTACATATTTTGTTATTAGTACATGCTGATTTTGATGTAACTTAAGTTTTTATTTCTAACCAGGGCCTTACTTCCGAAAATAATAAATATTTTTTTGGACATTTTTAGGGGAAATGGCTCAATATTTTAGGATCAAAATGGATAATGAAAATTTGGAGTTGACTTGTAGTATAAAAAACCCCACTTGCTTCCTGCAAAATTTGTCCTCGGCTTATATACCAGACTAAAACGTCCTTTACAATTTCAAAGCATTCCATTTTTGCTTTCGAGCATTTCGTGATTTTTGGTCCAGTTGCAAACAAGACGAGATCATCACACCTTTTATCTTTCACTAGGGCGAGTGTGCAGCTCTCATTTATTTTTAATTTATTGAAAATGCGCTCATCCTTTCCAGCTAATAGAGGAGCCCAATGAGTAAACTGTGGCATTTACTCACTGTTAAGAAGGGCTCTTTGTTTTCAAGCACCAGTTTTCCATCCTTATCGCACGTGAGTTACTGAACATCGTCTAATGGCCGCTGGACATCTAACTCGGAAAACAAGAGCTCTTTTTTTAATTCGCTTGATGACCCCGAGGATGCGAAGCTACTTAACACTATTAAATGATGAGTCCTTCAGTGGTTCAGTAGCAGTTACAAGAATTCCTGGGAATGACCTCACTTCTCAAAGAAAAATCTTTAGGTTCTCTTCACGAGGATGAAGCAGTCTACAACTATGCCCATTTCTTTTCTGTAAAATTCATGAAATCTAATGATCATTCTCGGCTTTGGATGCTCATATATTCTCTGGGCAGCAATCTAATTCAGCGATGGGATTTAAAAATCTGGGTTAAAGAAAATCTTGAGTCCAGAATAGAAGCTTGGCAAAATGACAGAAATTATATAAAGGTAGGGGCTGCAATATATATATATATATATATATATATATATATACATATATATATNATTCCTGGGAATGACCTCACTTCTCAAAGAAAAATCTTTAGGTTCTCTTCACGAGGATGAAGCAGTCTACAACTATGCCCATTTCTTTTCTGTAAAATTCATGAAATCTAATGATCATTCTCGGCTTTGGATGCTCATATATTCTCTGGGCAGCAATCTAATTCAGCGATGGGATTTAAAAATCTGGGTTAAAGAAAATCTTGAGTCCAGAATAGAAGCTTGGCAAAATGACAGAAATTATATAAAGGTAGGGGCTGCAATATATATATATATATATATATAATGAACTGAAACTGCATGGTATGATACGTCACGGTACTGGTCGGTGTGGGTTGGTTTCCCGTTGATATTAACGGTGTCAAAATACAGTAATTTAAGGCAGCATTAGGCAAAGTGCCGAACAAGCGGTCCCCTTTAATTGGCATCAACACTTAATTTCATACCAGCATTTATCTGTCATCGAAACTTTTTTTCTCATCCAATGTAAAACAAGTAGCGAGCAGGAGTATGCCATAGCAGTTTTCCTGCTATACTTAAGATGCAGATAGGATTCATATCAAATTTTATTGAATGTTGCTTGCTTGTTCTTCGGAATATCATAAATACATATTCTTTCAAATTATCAGGCAATCAAACGTATTAACAAAGCAAGAAAATGAATGGACGTGTCTATAAACGACACAAGGTGCCGAGGAACTTCTTCAAAAAAAAGTTTCAAAAATGCTTTCAAAATTCGTAAAATATGATGCATTATCACCAACCTATCTTTTTGTTACAGTTACGAAGCAAATGGATTAAACTGCTGTTCCGAAGAAAATGAGACTGAAAAACAGTAATCAATTTCAAAAACGTATCATCAACGTTTCAGACGAGATCAGGACAAACGTCAATGGTAGTTGCCATGACCGGGATACTTCCTGTTCTCAGCTTGAATATAACGCAGCGATGTTGCACGATGCCTATGTCAAATCGTATAACAACCTATATTATATCCGCAGCGAGTTTGCCAAGTACTTTTCCGGCAGGTACGATCTGACATTTGTTAGAAATTAGTATCTGGTAGCTGGCCAACATATTGCCGGTTAGTAGTTCAACGGTGATGGTGACATCCAAAGAGTTGACCAATCTTTAAATGACTCAACGGAAAATGTATGTAAAAGGACTTTGTGGGAATTTGGGTCAATTCTTTTTACGTATCCAAATTCCAAATACAGCCATCAGCCTTCTAGTGCACTTTCCATCTAACTATTTACGCGACCAGCTTCCCTACATTGTTGGGAATAAATGACCAAGGTCAAGAGCAAAAGAGCAATTTAACCGGGATCAGGTGTGTTTTGTCAACTACGTTGCCACGTACAAAGAAGGTCACTAAAATGCACCAGCAACCATCTAACCGAAATTTCTGTGTACTAGTTGTTCCGTTACGTCAGTAAGTTTTTGTTTACCAGTTTTTTACCTTATTTTTCAATATTTTTGATTTAAAGTAGTGTTAATATCCTGATAATAAATATTGACTAGCACCGCAATAACATAAACCGACACCTGAAAAAATCAGGCCACAAAGTCAACAATTTAACTTAAGAAATGGCATCTATTTTATGCAAGCAGGAATTTATTAGTGCAGCGTTATTTTTGTACTAAAAAATTACATACTATTTGGCTTACAATGCGCCCTGGGCTTGGTCGGGAGTTGCCCCGAATGCAAGGTTTATACCAAGCATTGAAAGCTATAAGAAAAAAGTCCGAGAATGTCCAGGCAAAGTAGTCAGTCATCCAACAACATTTTTATGTTCAGCGGGAACGTGTGGACCCGGCAAACGGGGAAAAATCGTGTTTGTAAACAGATTTAGACCCGACAGAGCAAAAAGAATTATCAGATTTGAAACCAAAAAATAAATAGCAAAAAAATTGTGTTTCAGATATATGTGTCAAGTCCAAGAAAATTGAAAATAGATATGTAACTGGTTTGACATGTTGATATGATCAGGCCATGTCATTGTGAATATAAATTCCTTTTGTACAGTCTTTGGTTGATAAAGATATGGTAACCCTACATATTATTGAATCAAAAACTTTAATGAGAGTAATCAGTCATATCGAGTTGCTCATAAAACGGTAGCAATATAACAATGGCTAAAAACTGTCATCAGTTCACACCTAATATCATGTCTCTTTCAAAAAAAAAGGAAGCAACAGCAGTCGTAAAAATACAAGGAGAAGTATCTCGGTATGCAAAAAGTGGAGGGCAAATGACTTTATTCCAAACCCTAAAATACTATATTAATAGCATAAATGAATACAATGATCTAAAATTACCGCCGACCGATCAAATCCAGGAGAAACTAAGGGGTAAATGTAACACTGACACCAACAGCCATGTCTGAGGTAACGGTGCTACTTTCCACTATGTATGAATACCGGTATAAACCGAGCCTTTCTGTACAGCGAACGACTTGTGCAATTGAGTGATACAGTAAAAAAGTAATTCAAACAAAAAAAGTTCGCCAAACAACTATTTTCTGCATTAAAACCTTTCCCACCCCACAGGCTGTATCATTTTCAGTCAAATCTTTTTCTCCTTCTGCAACAAACGAGAAAAAAAAGTACAGTGTTGCAAAGTATTAGTCTGACAGGTCAAAAGCCGGGTTGCTTTTACACAGATATAGTACTGCCAAAGTTATGAAGAAAAAAGTAATTTACAAAGTCTTGAAATAAATGCAAAGGTATAGGTCATGAAAATGATTGTACACCACTCTGACATTTGTACAAAGGTTTACAGGAAGCGGTATCCCCAAGTACACTGATTTCCAATCAGTTTGCCTGTATTTTCAGCACGCAAGTACCATGACAAAGGCTTAACCTAAGTCTCACTATAGTTCTCCGTGTACACCCTGTTCTGTTCTACTTTATTGGACAATACTAAATCATATGCTTAAGAGGGCCCATAAGTTCCCTTCACGATAGAAGTAAAGCGATTTCAGCCACCAACGCCTATTTAACCGTTGCCTACCTATAATACATAGTTTAAAAAATACAATGCCCCAATAGCAGCCTATGCCTAACTAAGAAGAATTGTTAACTGTTTAAAGGAGGGCAAAACATCCTTCACCTGGCTGTTCAAAATCGACATTAATCGTTTGTACTAGAACGTTAAAAACTCCATAGGTCTCATGGATACAGCCTTCTTAACGGCGCCTTGAGCGATCGCGTGAACGTGATCTTGACCTATACCTTCGATCGCGGCTTCTGGATCGAGATCGTGATCGATGACGACGTCGACTACTGTGGCTACTGCGTCTCTCTTCCCTGTAGTCATCGCTTGGGCTGTAACGGCTGTCCCGTTCCTTTCGACTACTTGTGCTACCACTGCCTTTGGTGATTAACTGGGCTTCAAGCCCATGCAAGCAGTCTTGTAGCGATTGAACAAGAACTTGACTAGACTCTGTATTAGCAGTACTGGATTGTTTAATCAGGGAGATAGCCGTGACCAAGGTCTCAATGCCACTTTCGAAATCACCTTGAATAAAACCATACGTAAAGAATTAACAGGATGAAGTCCCAAGACAGAAATGGCATCAAAACGTATAAAATGAAAGGGAAAACTAATTAGAAAACACCCAAAAAGTCAAAAAATAAAAATAAAATTAAAACCCCAACCCAAACCCATTTATATATGACAAAAATTAGTTTAATTAGGCATTGTTTGAATGCTAATCCTCCAACTGACGCAATAACGGATATTGAACCGCGTTTTAAGAGATACTGTTCTCAATTACGTGCAACTATGCCGATGTAAAGTACAAATGCTAAACTGCTGTTATTACTGTTACTCGTAGTATCTTTTTATTAGTTTCGTCTCAATAAAAATTTTGAAAATGAGATAAAATGTGCGGGGTTTTTTGACAAGAGTTGCATGTAAAATAAAGTTATGGTTTATCCCTGTATATACTGTATACTGGGGAATAGCTTCTATTTGGAGGGGGGTGGGAAGCAAGAAAGAAGAATATTTAATAATGAAACAGATGACTCGGTTTCGGAGTCATCAAAAATAAATTAATTTAATTACTCCTGACCCTTCTGCTTCTATGCCTTTTTACGCTAAAAGTAATCCTGCTGAGCGAAGTCAGCTCTCGGCAGAGAATCCTTATTGCTCTACTATGTTCGCTTAAATAAATACGAATTGCTTCGTCTTGGAATTTTTCTTCACTGCATTACTATAGAATCGGTAACAAGTATTTTGACGTTACCGTCGTCCATTTGAACCATTAACTAGAAGTAAACATTTCTTAACGACCAAAACACCAGCAAAACACAATAGAACACCAGGAAGCTGGTCGGAAATGGACGAGTCTGTAGGGGTAAATTACAAATGGGTGTGGCTAAAAAACAAATACGGCTCATATTTTGGTTACAGGAAATGCAAAAGGCTATAAAGTTATCTTTCAAGAGCTGACCTTTCGCTTGTTTGTTATATTTAGTAATTATTCTTTATTCGTCAACGTACAACTAAATATCAATAAATGCAGTAATGTGTGGTCTTAATGAGCTGGGTGGGCAAGGAAAACTTTGAATATCAAATCAAAATAGAGAATTGAAAATTATTAAGAAAATTATATATATGAAAAAATATGCTTACAATGCAGCAGTATAATTTATGTTTATCATAAATGTCATTGCATGTGCCTAAAAAATATACTTCATATCAGCTTTGATTCTTTTGTTATTCTTTATATTATCTTATACCTTATAGGTTGAAAGTTCATACATCATGGATCATAGTTTATCGGTGAAAAGTGACAAGATCTGGAACACTTGACAAAACCTTTGAAAGACGAATTTATTAACCGACGAAAACGTCTAACCGATAACTTTGTCACAAAGTCATACATTTTTGTATTTAGGTACTTTTAACAGTTTTGAAGACACTCCAAAATTAAACTCGAACTACAGCTGTTTCCCATTGCTCGAGTCAGGCCATTTAAAAACTAGGAAAAACTGTTGCTCTTCTGTTTCTATTCTCCTGGTAATAGCTTAGGAATGCTAACAGAAATACATCTGTAATGGGTTTAGAATCAGTACTCATGGAGAGCAAAAAACGGCGCACAGGCTGGAAAAAATGTTGCTGTGGATCGTAAAAAGACAGGTAAAAGGTAAATAAGACGGCGATGATGAAATGCCGAACAAAGAAAGAAAACCCGGAAGCGGAACAGGGTTTATCTAGTGCTGTACGCATAGGGATTGAATTGATAGAAAAAATATTGTAAATTATTGTAAATATGGAAAACACTGCTGTTGTATAATTAGAAAGAAAAAAGGAAGAGTACTTTTAAATGATATGTATTTTACTTTACTGGAATAATTTTCGGTAGCAAAAAAATTTGAAATTTCAAAATCAGTTAAATGTTTTCGTCGGTTAAAAGTGATAAAATATTTTCCCTTTTGATAAAACAATTAGCAGACACAGTACTTAAACCTTAAACCGATAAAACGTTTATTCGACAACCTTTTCACCCATGAGGCAATAAAATTTAAGTATCTATTGTATAAAGTACTTTTAAAAAGTTGATAACACTCTAGTAACATAATCCTGGCCGAGAATTGGTTTAGGTATTAAGAAAAACAGGGTAAGATTCTAAGAAGGTAGTTGTTGTCAACAAACACAAAACGAATGCTATATTTTCTTGGCTATGTCAAATGCACGGAACGGACGAAGTGCACAGCATTGCAAGGAAGCATTAAAAGAAAGAGACACCGAACAATAGCCATGAATATAAAAAAAACTATCAAGAATTGATTCTACTTTATTCTATTTTACCTTTCAATGGTTGACCATAAGTTTGTTATATTTACCAATTATTATTTTTTCCATAATTCATGACCAAATATCAATAAAATCTTGAATTCAATATCCGAAAAATGCTAAATAACACAACAAACACGGGAAAAAAATAAAAAATGTTAAAAACATAAGTTTACCTGCATTTGCGTCTGCCATAGCCCTCTGTATCGCTGTGCTCGCGACTGCTTGATTTCTCCTCATCGATTCCAGATCAGCATCCCCTATACCTCCAGGTACCGGCATCCTATTGTACATAGGATCAACTCCCCTCGGTGCTACTGAAACCGTTGGGTTAATTGCACCGTATATTTCAGCGGGCTGGGATGACTCGGATGGTAAAAACGCAGGGTTTACATGCGGTGCCGGCTTGGGTTGTTGTGGTGGCACAGTCATACCAGGATTTGGCGGCTGCATTTGAGGTAAGTATGGTAGAGACACAGGGGCTTGCTGCATCATTGCATGTTCTGGCATTGGATGATGCATCATTGGTTGAACTGGTGGGCCACCTGGATATGGAACACCTGGTGGGACTTTCATTTCGTAAGGTGGTGCTGGCTGAAAGGGTGCTGCTCCTGAGTTTGGTGGAGGAAAGCCAACTACTAGGATAGGAGTTTAAAAATATGATATAGTAAAAAGAATCATAAAGAGTTGCAAACAACAAGTATCACTGGGTGCTAACAACTCTTACTACAAATGGCAGGAAGAATGAAGACGCCGGTGATTATGTAATTATATGCGTGGGTCTCAAGGTCGTCCTTTCAACAATATTATGATATGTTTACGAACAATGACTGAAAAGGTGAATAGAAAGTGATATTATACGTCTTGGAAAGAGAACGTAAAGGACAGTTTAGTACAAAATGCAAGGATAAACATATGCTCTAAGTGACAAAATGTAGCATTAAAAGGAAACAACGGAGCTTGAAGAGTTAAAATAAAAAATGTTGGTTAAAAGTGCCAAAATCAACCGCTATAAACAAAAAGTACCAGTACAGGATCAACAGATTATACACTGTTGATAAAAAGGTCTATAATGAACTAAATGGACAAGAAGGAAGAGGAGGTGAAACTTCTGATGCAGAAGAACGTAGGAAGTTCTGCATTAGCAAATAGAGTTTTCAAAAGAATCACAACTCACAGGCTGAGTGGCTTAGTAATATGAAGGCAGAGATCAGTATCGGGGACGAGCAAGGCAAGATGATGATCAATAAAGATAAAATGAAAAACTAATGTAAAGCAATGTCAAACTAGAAGACACCGATAAAGTGCAGGGCTACTGTAGAAAAAAATATCAACACCTTCATTAAACAATTGCCAAACAAATGTGAAATAATGAAAGGAGTCACTGAGACAGCTACCTGGATAACATACGGAAGAATAATTTTGTGCCAAAGAGACCATGCAAAGGGAAAAGCTGTTGAAAACTTTCGGCCTATTACGTGCCTTCCCTTAATGTGGAAGTTGTTGACGTGAATGGTGCCTGCAGATATTTACACGTACTTAGATAACGTAAGTATGTTTCCTAAGAACAGAAAGGGTATAAAAAGGATAGTCGTAGCACCAAAGACCAGTTGTTGACTGAGAAAACTGTCTTGCGAGGTTGCTAGAAGAGGCATACGAATCTTGCTATGGCGTGGATCGACTAACAAGGGGTTATGACTTTATCTCCCATAGCTGGATGAACGAATGTCTGGAAATGTTTGGCATCGCTAAAAATGTTCGGCAGTTTCTAGAAAGAAGCATGAAACAGTGGAAGCTCTTTCTCACTTCTAATGCGATCTAAATAGAGGAATTTTTTAAGCAGAAAGTCTTTCATCCTGATTATTTATTACACACATGATACCTCTTTCTCTTCTGCTTAGGAAGGTTAGTGCGTTTTATACGTGGGGAGAAAAGGAAAATCAAGTTTAATCACATTTTCTTTATGGATGACCTTAAACTCTTTAGGAAAAGTGAAGATTAAAGAAAGTTCTTGTGAACACAGTTTTTTTTTTAGCCAACAAATTGGAATCCAGCCTCCAAATGAGATGATGAAAGAGGCAGGTGACAAAGGCTATACATATCTTGGAAAACTAGAATTGGATAAGATAAAGAAAAGTGAAATGAAAAAGGAATACACGAGAAGATTTAGGTTGATCCTCAAATCAAAATTGAATGGGAAGAATAAAATTAATGCAATCAATATCTGGGGAGTTGCTATAGTGAGATATGGCGTACGTATTACTGAATGGAAAAGCAGTGAATTGAAGAACTTAGACAAGAAAAACAATGAAAATCATGACTATGTATGGCGCCTTTCACCCTGGCGGTGATAGGCAGGTTGTATCTGATGAGAACAGAAAGAGATTGAGAATTGCTGGGTGTGGCAATGCCTGTTAAGGGGGAAGAAAATTGCCTTGGTCTATATGCAAAGAACTCTACTGAAAAACAGGTAGGGGTGAGAAAAGAGCTGGGTCAATTTAGAAGGAAGGCAATAAATCAAAGACTGAATTTAAAAGAGAACAGTCAGAAAAGTTAAAAGCTAAATGGACTGAAAAATTGATGTATGCTCAGTTTGTTTGGCAATTAAGGGCGTAGTTGACAAAAAGAATACTTGCAAATGACTAGTACATGAAGAGTTGAAGGTTCAAACTGAAGCGCTGTTGTGCTCCGCACAAGAAGAAGCAATCAGGAGGTGTGGTGAAAAGGGAGAAACACTCAAACATGTAATTAGTAGATGCACCACACTAACCCAGCGAGAATATGAGACGTCATGACAATGTGGCCAAATTAATACATGATACAACTTATGTCCTTATCAAATTATATATTAGGAAGAAGTGTTTCGAGTTTTTTAATACAGGAGTCTTTTTGTCTCACTGACCATTATTTTTTCGACTGTAATTAAGATACTGTGTCCCTTCTCCGAGATGTAAAAATTCCTATCGAAGTTTAATAACATTGAATAGACAATATCAACAAAAAAAGTTATGAAACAAGGCAAGTAGCTATACGGGTAGATAGCTTTTAAACGATATTTGAAACGTCGACAGAATTAGTGTAATAAAAAAAATGACGATCTACGAGGAACTTCACATACGCAAAAACCACCCACCCAGGGCAGTAACCACTAAGGGCCAAGAATACGACAAAGGCAATGGTCTACTTTGCCAGAAAATTTGTTATAAATCATCATTTTGAAAAACTAGGTACACTATAGCAGCTTTTGATGCTTTTATTATGGAGAATAATCTTAACAAAATATTTTACTTTATCAAAGTTAACTGCTAAATTTTGGGCATTTGTTTTACGGAGGCTATAAAACCTGTCTCCAACAAGAAAAACAGCTGGTAAGAGGGATGACAATGTAGAATATCCTTAGCTTGCCTGAAATAAATAAAAGAACAACGTCCAGTGCGACTGTCATAGCATAGATAAGCAGCATGACACATAATTCCCAGGTAAAAAAAAAAGACACCTGGGTCCATTTTAGATTGTCTGTCTGTCTGTCTGTATGTATGTCTGTCTGTCTGTCTCACTCTCTCAGTATCTCTCCCTCCCTCAGCCTCTCCCTCCCTTCCCCTTCCCACCTCTCCCCCACTCCTTCCCACTCACTCTCTCCCTCACTCCAACTCCTCAATCTCTCTCCTTCCTTACAGCTAATGCTCTCCATCTCCCATGTCTCTGTCTTCCTCCCTCCCTCTCCTTTGTGGCTTTTCATAGATCCCGCTCTGCAATGTTCGTCCATCTGCTCCAGCTTGTTAAGTCTGTTATTCTTTGTCTGCTTCTGCTTCGTTTTCCGTTTATTTTGGCTGTCACACCAAGATATTCTAACTGTCCATTCCGCATTACAACTGTTTTCAGAAGGTTTTTAGAAGTAATCGTTCTGTTTATGCTCTCCGCCTCTTCCTAATTTGTTAGTCTTTCTGTCCAAGATATTCTCATTATTCTCCTCAGAAACCAGGTCTCTGTTGTTTCTATTTGTTTCTCCATATTTCAAAGCAGGGTCCAGCATTCTGATCTTAGTCGTCATAGAAACTTTGTTCTTCATTATGCTATCTAGTTTTTCAAATGCCGATTTTATTTTATAAGGGCGTCCTCGACCAGTATGCTTTATCCAGTATACGTTAGTCTGGCTATTTTCAAAATTTATTTAAAATTGCTTTATCAAAAGATAAATGGTCCTGTTTTCATAAACAGCTAAAAAAAGAATACACCCTAAAAACATATAAACACTTACCAGGACCACCATATGGAGGAGGGGGTCTGGGCGGCATTTCATGTGGTCCACGCGGCCTGAAAAAGCGTGGCTTGTTGCCATGGAAGTTGTCTCGGTTATAAGGATTTGTAGCTAAGCTCCCTATTGGTCCGGGTGGTTGCCCTTCAACTTGATACTGACCATTAGCTTGTTGTTGTTCAGCAGCTGCCGCACGGGCATCTATGGGGAAAACAACCATTGGCAAAAACAATTATTTGGTAAAATTCAGTTTGGTTGTATGAGACCAAGTAAGAAGACAGTTCCATAAGAAAAACGACGTGACCACTTCAACTCCTACCATCTTAGAAGTTATTTTCTATCCCTGGTTCATCACATCTGGATCTTAACATTTAAATTGCTGTGTATCTGGTCCTTTTGTTAGCACACAATTGTGTCACTGTAACTAATACAAAAGTCTATTAGGGCACAAAATTCACTATGAAATAACAGATTCACTATGAAATCTCTATGAAATACGTATTGCAAAAAATGTAATCTTCAGGGTTAAAAAAGTATGCCCACAAATGCATTGGATAAATTCATTGGTGCACATGCATTATGCAGCTAACAAAACAAAACAAAAGCTTTGGAGGAAGCAAGTAAGGATGTAACATACTTTGGTGTCTAAATAGTCCTTGTGGTAACTAAATATCAATAGCATGATCAAAACAGCCATATAGGAAGCTGCACAGTTGCTATTACAACAAAACTACAACTACTTGGAGAAATGTTAGAGAGCTTATTCTAATTCTCTCAAATAAAGGTATTTCCTGAAATCCCGTGAACTTCTTCTCTATGCTAGAGAGACTTAAGCAGTAACTACACTGATAATAAATAACTGGTGAGTAATGAAAACTTAATGTTTTGTCATGTTGTTACTTAAAGATCATAGACAAAAGACCAATGGTAGCTCTGACAGCACATCTTGGCAATCGTCTTGTCAGGAAGTCTTGTAGCATAGAAACCTAAAATGGTCTGGTCATAGCAACGTAGTACAAGAAAATACTGGTTGGCCAAAAAGAGTTAACTGGAAAACCTTAACAGCAAACAAGCTCTGGTCTGCTCACTATGCAGCTTAGAGGGGAAAGCTAACACCACCATGTAAGCACTAATACTACAAACTGCCATCTCCAAGTTAGGGATTGTACCTCTCCCTGTGCACTCCCACTGACCCAATAATGGGATAAGGAACACTTATGCAAAAACATCTTACACGTTGAAAATTTTGTCAAAAGGCAGTGAAGTGTATTTCTGAAATTAGCGTTGTTCATGAATATGCAAGTAAAAGAATTATAATAATTTTTTTTTGTAAAAAACAACCCAAAAGAACCCCGAAGCAAAACAGTTCAAAAAAATCTTACCTGTTTTGGTCTGCTGTTCAAGCATCAACAGGTTCTGTTTTGTCACATAAGTTACCATGACTTCCCTGCCATGAAGTTTTCTATAAAAGAAAAATTAAAAAATATAAGAAAGTATGTCTCACTATATTAAAAATTATTTATTTACTGATACAGATACCGTTATAACATGTTCTTTAACTGTGACCTACTACACACTACTACTTTCTTGTAATTCTTGTACTACCTACTACTACCTACTACATACTTACCTGCTTACTACTACTACTACTACTACTACTACTACTACTACTACTACTACTGCCACTACTACTACTACTACTATTACTACTAATACTACTACTACTACTACTACTACCTACTACATACTTACCTGCTTACTACTACTACTACTACTACTACTACTTCTATTACTACTACTACTACTACTACTACTACTACTACTACTACTACTACTACTACTACTAATACTACTACTACTACACATTACTACCTACTACCAACTANACTACCTACTACATACTTACCTGCTCACTACTACTACTACTACTACTACTACTTCTATTACTACTACTACTACTACTACTACTACTTCTACTACTACTACTACTACTACTACTACTAATACTACTACTACTACACATTACTACCTACTACCAACTACAAACAATTTTAAACCTTGCTGGCCACCTTGCTGCAGAGTAATAAGATCAAAACAAAAGCAAAACGTAACCTTTAGCATCTAATCAGTTTTTGGACCTGAATTTGTATGAACAAACACCAACAAAAAAATAACAAAGAAGAACACACATGCACTTACTGTTTAGTTAACCTTTCAAGCATCAGTCTCTGTGAAGTCTCTGAACCAACTTCCACTAAGGCAAACCTACAATAGCAAATTTAGAGGTTTACTTCTACAGAGAACAATTTAAAACTACATATCACCCTGTGTGTGATATATCCAACTAATAAATCTCGTTCTAGCAGTGCAATGGCTACCCTAATCCATTGTTGCCTTAGTTTAGTTAATATAGTAAAAATAAAAACAATTTAATAAAATAACCTTGTGCTTCAAGGCATGTAAATAAAAATCTTTACCAATTAGTGTTGCTACATACATCATTAATAAAAGTAAACAAAGCACTGTTTAAAACAAAGAAAATAAATGTTTTATGCATATTTTCTGGAGTATAATTCAATTCCATTTTGCCAAAATCAAGATAGGGATATCAAGTTGTTGTATTGTAAACTGCTGTTATAAATTGGAATAACCTGATCTTGAACCAAAGAATACTGACTGCTGTTTTAGTTGAAGGCCCAGCCAGTGAAATAGTGGTGGCAAATGGTAATTGCTAACAATGCTGATAAAGAACACTTGCAAACAAATTTAGAATGTTCTCAGTGTTTTTAAGTAGTTATTGAAAAAAGCTTTTCCTTAGCACATATGACCCTTTTTTGTTGGATTACTTGGTCTATATAAGGTAATCCCTAAGGAAGGAACATTACAACAGCTTAGTGATTTTTTGTTTGTGATTAAGAATTAATCAAGCAAATTACCACCAGTTATAATTTTCAAATGTAAAAAAATATATTAAAAAATGAAAATTTATGAAAGCAATGTGGAGAACTTTTATCATCTCAAAGCATCAGGTGTATTTGGCAGCTGCATTAATCTGTTGATGAAAAGGCAGGAAAGCCAATGTGATAAACAAACACAGGAAGAATGCTTTACCAAGGCCCTTTTTTCTTCATTTAATGATGAGAAAACAGTGAGTTATTATTAGCCAGAAGCTTCCTTTCTGTTTTTGGGCAAAGAAGTTGACTTAAACCCCAGAAAACACTACTTTTGTTACCTAAATAAACATATTTATTAAAAACAAATTATTAAAAACACAAGCATATTGTAGTCAGTTGCAAAACATAAAAACGACAAAAAATGTTTAAATTTTAAGAAAGTAATATCTTGTAACCCTTTGCTTGGAAGTGGCCTTGCTAAGGGTGAACCTCATTTTAAAAAAATAATAAAAAAGAAGCATAGAGTTGAAATGTGCAATGCATAACCAACCTGTCACCAGCAGTCTCCCACATTGCTTGATTATGAAGTCAAGCCATTCCATTCAAATACAGTATACTGTAACATCAAATGTCATCAGGCAAATGCTGATATAACACTGTGTGTTTATATCCTCAAGCCAAATTTAAGACAGCCTTGCTTGTAATGTTTGTTAGTAATTTCATTTAAAATACAACTATACATTACATTAATAGTACAACTATGTAACAAGAGTTCACAGCTTTTGGTACAATGAATTGTGAAGGTGGAAACCATCCCATAAATTTACCCAGGTGTGAAGCTAATATTCCATTTTTCAGAGTTATGGCCAGAAATTAGCATCATTTCCTCCCAACTTCTAGTAAAATCTTATATGTGTACACAGTCAAACCACTAGATTCTAAACTTTTATCTCACCAGCAACCAAGTTAAACTCTAAACAAGGTCATAACAAACATTACAAAAAATACAACAGTGCAGTCAACCACATAATTATCTGAAAGCCATGTAAACATGGGTGGATGTGAAACAAACAGAGCTGTCATTGAATGCAACAATATTTACAAACAGTGAAATGAATGTAGAATTGAGCAGGAATCATTACAAATAAATACAAATCTAACATAAAAGATATTATTTACAGCATAAAATGATATTTAAATATAATATCTGAAATATCTATCTGGGATTAATATGAATATAACTTTTTCAGAAATTACATTTTATATGCAATCACTCTTAGAAAACACGCTTGTGACATCCTTTACATTCATGTGCCTACAGTCTGTCATTCTATTACAGATGCAACTGTTTATTAAGACATGCTGGTTGATACAAATGGAAGCATTTTTTAGGGCTTCACTTTCACAACAAAGTAATTCTTCTTAATACAGGTGTTTCTTATTTGTACAAGAGTACAGAGAACCGTACAACACTGTTTTATGTACAAATTGAACAAGTGGAGTGATTTTATATTGACAAATGCCATAGAAGTATGTAAACTGACAATTTTGGATCATATTTTGTAGTAATTTCATGCTGTCATAAATTGTATCTTTTCTGCCAGGCTGGATGTGACCATCTTACCTTCATGAATCTGTATAAATCAATATCAAATTGACAACTATTAATGCTATGACAGTAGCCAGTGAACAAGTAACCAAGGTAACCAAGGTAACTCATGAGAATGTCACACTCAAGAAGCAAATTATGCAGAAGGCATAGTACTGACTCAACAACACTATGCAGCTTACACAGGGAAATCAAACTTTTAACCCATAACAATTAAATATCACTACAATAAATACCAATTGCACGAAATGAAAAAAATATACCAGTATTCACGAGTACATGTCTTTACCCGTGTAACCCATGTCCACCACATGCAAATTTTATTTTACTTCTACTTACCTGGTGTCCAAGGAAAGGGCAATGTTGACATGGTGACACTAACAACAGTAACACTTCATAACCAATCATTCAATGCATACATTGTGATTCCTGTTGCACATACAAAGTTCATCACCACACATAAGAATTAAATATCTATGTAGACCTTTCTAGTCTATTCTTCCCAATTTGACAGAGTGTTTGCCAAGGCATCTTAAAAGCCACTTGTCAAACACCACAACCAACATCACCATTACCACCATCACCACAACCGCTGACATCATCACAATCAAGTCCACCAGTAAAAACTTCAGAATCATCACTGCACTCTTCTCAGTACATTATGTAAGAATATATCAAACATCCTTGAGAAAACTGAAGTCCCATTTTAACACATTCTAATGTCAAACTGGGGCAAAGGTAATGTTAGCCTGTTTACAGAAGACCATGCTAGCTAGCATCATGCTGCCTCAACTGAGCAACAGATTTATCATAGTCTGTACCAGGCCAAACAAGCTATTATACATGGAAATGAAAGATTACTAATTTAACAAAATCAAACTGAAAGAGATATTTCTACAGACATACAATCAGATGTATGAGTAAGAAAAACTCTAAATTTACAGTTTTTCTTACTCATACATCTGATTATATGCTGGCTCCTACGTTTTAATATGGTGGAGCACTGTTGTTGACGACATTTCATATTCATTTGTTAATACAGACATATAGCACATTACTTTGATGGGTCTGCTGCAGACTGGTGAATTTAACTAGCATATGCTGGTCTGTAACACGAAAGGCAGACTATATTTCTATCAATGACTAAAAGGCTAGTGCAAGCCATTTTGTTAACTGTTGCAAGGAGCCAATCATTGAAAAAAATCACCCAGGTCCAACAGAGAAAACTGTCCTTGTGAATTTTTTGCAGGTCATATATTCTTGGGTGAGATCCTATTGTTTTTCCATAAATATATTTGTGGTTTTTTCCTTAGCTTTATAAGTTTTGAATTTTGTGCTCAATTCAAGCAGTGCTATCACTTCACTAGTTTAAGACATGAAAATTTTGTTTCACTGTAAATAATTTGATTATTTTTCCTTTAAAAAATGTCTTCAATGGTATACAATGAAAGCATTGACTCACCACCAATTTCAGATTGTGTTTTTGTGTAACTGAAAATTTCAGTGACTAAAACAGTTGGATTTATCTTTCAAAATTTTATGTTCCAACAAATTAAAAGTAATTATGGGCTTGCCACAGGGTCATACTAATATTTCTTGTGAGCTATAAGAAAAACAATTCTAAACAAAAATTAGATATTCTTTTGTTTTGCAGATTCACCAACAGCAACAAAATTGCTGTTGGTGAATTTTAGTGAAATTTCAAGTCAACAAGACTGCATTAAGTTCATGATTAACCACAACAATCTCTATCCATTGTTTATGCTTACTAGTGAAAAAAGAAACAGAATGGTTTAAATGTTTAAAGCTACTTTTTACATCATTAGAGCTATAATGGGGTATTTTAATAATAGTATCAATTGCAAGATAAACAAGCATTAATTTCTTAGAGCTTGGTGTTAAAACAAAGATTATATTTGAAATCACCATTTATTAAAGGTATTTTGTCTTGGATATGTAGGGATCTCTTTATCAGCAACTGAAGATCATTTGTTCCACATAGTCTACCAATAATTATATCCCTGCTGTCTACTTAGGACCACTAAAAGCTTTTGATATTAACCTTTGTCACTTGTTGATTTGCATTTGCTAATACTTGTGGCCATTTCCAACCCCAGAGCCAAGTACAGAAAACTCTGTACTTGGCTCTAGTATTTAATGGTCACCTTTATTAAGAAACCTCTGACCTAGAGCATTATCAATTTTCACAGTGTTTACATCTTCTGTGTAGCTAATGCCACCTTATCTTTGCACATGTGTTCTACATTACATGGAAAGAACAGCACAATATAATGTAAGCTTCGTTCTGGAAAAGTCTGATTACAAATGTTCTAGTCCCTACTCCAGCCGGTTATGTCTTTGAAATTTAGTCTTCAAATTGGCTTTGATGAATGCTCAAGTCAGGATTGGTGTGGTGGGACTGCAAATCCCCATCCAGACATTCCTATATTTGTGGAACCACAGCTGAACAAAAATATGGAATGATAGGGAGAGAATAGGGGATTTGTGTACAAGCTTACTTAAGCCATCTGTTGTAAGAGCATGACAGTAAGGCTGAGTCTGGTCTCAGAAACCATCCTTGTAAAATAACAAAACATTTATCATGAGGATAACATACCCTGCACTTGGTCAACAAAAGATGCTGAAAAATACATTAATGTAGTCTACTTTAAAAAAATATCTTCGACCAATTTTAATCTTTATTAAAAAAACCAACAAAATCAACCCAAAACTATTCCTTACCCCTTGGACTGTCCATTTGCTCTGTTTTCAAAGAATTTGATATTTATTAGATCTGTTACCCCACTTTCTCGAATTGCATTGCCCAGTTCCTCATCATTTGCCCACTAGTAGAAAAAAGAAATACTTTTGTTAAAGACACTGGTACAAGGGGTGATTTTCAATCATTGTTATTGTGATGACAATAACAATGACTACTATTAGTACTACCATCACCATCTTTAAAACTACTACAAGTACAGACCTTTCCATTGAACACAAGTAATTGTTTGTGATTGTATTAGCACAAGCAATTACTTTTGAAAAAAAGTAAAAATCTAAACACATGAACTTTTGAATATCTGTGGAAAACAGTAAATTAGATGCAATATTGCTATGAACCTTATAAAAAAAATTAATATCATTAAAAAATATCTAACACTCCTTATCAAGAAACACATTCCACCTTGTGACTTGGGCAGTAATAGATTACATGTGATATATTGTGATACATTGAAACAAAGTAAACAAGCATAGGATGGATCCATGAGGTCTCCATGCCAAATGACTGTCTGATATCAAGAGATATCAAGACATTATAGAAAAGAAACAACAAACACAACATAGGTATGGCATCATCATCATCTTCGGTTTAACGTCCGGTTTACATGCTAGCATGTGTTGGACGATTTCTTGAAATTGACTTCCAAGCTATCCTATCCTTCACCAGGTCTCTGCTGACACCTTTTTCTTT
>RDPX01000179.1:486497-512819 GCA_003991215.1 Morbakka virulenta | reverse complement strand
CAATTCCTCTTCCGAAGATGCTGATATGGCGATATCATCAGCGTAGAGCAGCTCATCTGGCACTCCTTCCCTTACTGAGCTGGTGATGGTATCCATAACTACTGCAAACAAGAATGGGCCAAGGGCAGAGCCCTGGTGAAGGCCATCCTCGATTGGTAATGGCGCCGACTCTCCTGTGCTACACTGGACAGTGGTTTGTCCTCCATCGTACAGGCTCTGAACCACCCGAACCATCTTCTCCGTCACTCCGCTCTTCCTTAAGAACCAACATACCAGATTCCTGGGGACTCGATCGTAAGCTTTCTCCAGCTCGATGAAAGCAGTGTAAAGTACGCTGTTTCCTTCCAGCATTTTCTCTTGTCTTTACCGCAGCACAAAGATGGCATCCGTCGTTCCCTTCCCTGGCATGAATCAAAACTGAATTTCATAAATGTCAACAATCTTCCTTAGTCTTCTGTCCTACACTCGCTCATAGACCTTCATCCCATGCTCCAGCAGCTTGATCCCTCTATAGTTACCACACTCCACGACGCTTCCCTTTCCTTTATAAATCGGTATATTGGTGCTCTTTTTCCAGTCGTTTGGAATAACTTCCTCTGTCCATAGCCTGTTAAGTAGTTCTGTGAGCCACTCTATGCCCTCTTGTTCCAGTGCTAGAAACATCTCGGGTGTTATCTCTGATGGTCCTGCAACTTTCCCTCTTTTCATTTGACTCAAAGCCTCTTTCACTTCTTCTTCGCTGATGTCAAGTTCCGGTCCTTCAACTTCTTCCACTTCTTCCAATTCTTTCCTATGATTTTCGGTGTTCAAAAGCTGTCTGAAATATTCAGCCCGTCTGTTTCTTATCTCACTTCCCTCTGTCAGTACCTTTCCTTCTTCATCCTTGATGACTGCAATGTCTCCCGTGTCATTCTTTGCTTTGTCTCTTGCCTTGGCAATTCTGAAGGTCTTTTCCTGGCCCTTCTTTGAGTTTTTTAGTAAGGTATAATAAGTTGGAAAGAATAAAAATACTGCACTATCCATATCGACAAGCCTGTTTCGTGATTTAACTCACTCGTCAGGAAGTGTACAAATAAAAATATTCCAGGTGCGCTTTATATATCTTATTTACAAATAGGGTTGATACCCTTAAGTGTTCATTAACAAAAGGTTTTTCTGTGGTGGCAAGAAGATACAAGTTCGTTCCTTTAATTTAAAGTGGCTAACTGTGGGCGGTAAATGATCAGGAATTTTTCTTTGATGCACGGGCTGCATCTTTCGTTTGTGTTATTGTAGGGTCGGTTTGGTGAAAGGATTCTCCAAGACATTGTATAGTCTATATTTCCGTCTTTTAATGTCCAAATGTACTTGCTGAGTTCCGTCGACTTTCTGTATTTTTTGTGTCAAAAAGATGCAATGTGACTTCTGTACCTGGTTTTGAATTCGTTTTCTGTGAGTCCTATGTATGTTTCAGTAGTGTTGTTGTCTTTGCGTGACAGTTGCTTGGTAGTGTTGTTGTCTTTGCGTGACAGTTGCTTGGTAGTGTTGTTGTCTTTGCGTGACAGTTGCNGCTAACTGTGGGCGGTAAATGATCAGGAATTTTTCGTTGATGCACGGTCTGCATCTTTCGTTTGTGTTATTGTAGGGTCGGTTTGGTGAAAGGATTCTCCAAGACATTATATAGTCTATATTTCCGTCTTTTAATGTCCAAATGTACTTGCTGAGTTCCGTCGACTTTCTGTATTTTTTGTGTCAAAAAGATGCAATGTGACTTCTGTACCTGGTTTTGAATTCGTTTTCTGTGAGTCCTATGTATGTTTCAGTAGTGTTGTTGTCTTTGCGTGACAGTTGCTTGGTAGTGTTGTTGTCTTTGCGTGACAGTTGCTTGGTAGACAACCGATTTCTGTAGACAGTTGCCCTTAAGTGGGCATGTGTTGTTTTGTCGGCAGTGTATATAGACTCAATAAATTTAAACTTTTTAAACGTTTCGACTTTCGTCTTCATCAATATGTATATATCTATACTAGAAAATTAGTCACCACTTCACAACCACACTACTGGAGTGTTTGTGGTGCTGCAGGACCTCGACAATCCCCACCTTCAGGATGAGCAGGCCCAAAGTGTACCAAGTTTTGCTAAAAATATTGGCCCTGGAAGTGATTTCTACTCTCCCCCTCCCCCAATTTTGTGTTGGGTCCAACAGGAAATCACAGCAAGGCGTAAAGACTAACAGAAACAAACAGGAATTCGCAGCATGGTGCAAAGACTAACAGGAAGTAACAACATGGTGTAAAGACAAACAGGAACCAACAGAAACGTACGGAAAATGTGCAACTTTGAAGGTCATTCATTCGAATTGGAAATTACTTAATTTCTCTGTTATTTGACCTAATAAGAGCACCCTATTTTGTTTGGTCACTTCTTTATTAGCTACAAAGCTCTTTACAAAATATCAGCTCAATCAATGGTCGGCAAGTAGGTTTCCAACTTTTTAGAGGCTCTTCTTTGTCAGGATTCATTCAGCTCAAACCACAGCCACTGCCAGCAAGACCATTGCTTCCCCCTAAGTGGGACCGAGGCTTGGCCTCGGTCCTAATAAACTAAAACCACCATCAAAATAAACAGAAAATAACACACACACACACACACACACACACACACACACATATATATATATATATATATATATATATATATAAAATCTAAAATATTTTCTATTCAGTAAACACAATATTCGTTAAAAAAACTAGGATTCAGTCAGAAAATAAAAAATTTCGAAAAAAAAGAAATTTTAGAAAGGATATCATGTAAATGTTATAGACTTACAACTTTTGATATACTTGATCCAGTCGAAGGCTGGGTGCTTTGAATTTCCTTGGCCTCTTCACCGAGTGTTTGGTCCATGGCCTCAGTGTTAGTGGACTGAGAGTCGCTTGAACGTTGTGAACTTGAAGTTTTAGATGAAACCTGTATAAGGAACAAAAAAAAAAGTCACCGGAAGCTACAAACTGACAAATTCAGCAAACAAAGGTGCTAAATACCGAGTTGTCTAAAAAATGTGACGTCACACTCCAAAAACAACCCACCCTCCCCTTGTCACAATTTGTCACAAAAGTCAAACGACCCCCCACGCCGCTCTGTGTGACGTAATATGTGAATGGCCTCCTAGCTGGTCTTTCTACAGGAACCAACTCCTTTGCCATGGGGTTCAATTCTACTGCGTCATCTTCTCCACCTATCTCCATGTCACAGACGAGTTGTACGGGTGGTTCCACGATATTTCCATCCCCGATTTTCAACTTCAGTCCACGAACTACCCCGTCTCTGCCTCGGATACTTTCAATTACTCTTTCAAGTTTCCACAGCGACTTATTCTTGGTGTCTTCTTTCAACAAAACGACTGCTCCTGTTTTGGGGGTAACATCTGCGCCTCCTCCGAATTGCCGTTTTCTCTCTTCTTGGGCATAGAGATACTCATGGATCCACCTTTTTGGAGCTACTCCTTGCTTTTCTTTGTAAATACGATTCGTCTTGTCAAATGAGTTCCTAGGGCCAGTTTGTCGAGGTCTTCTTCCAGGAGCACTTCAGGTTTTCCTCTCAGCAGAATGTTCGGCGTGATGACTTTATGCTCAAACTCTTCTCCCTGGTAACATCGTGGTTGGTTGTTCATTGTGCACTCGACATCAAGCAGGACTTCTTCCCGCTCAGGAAAGGTAAGGAGTTTCTTGCCAATTGTTTTCGAGAGGCTTCTTTTCATAATTTCCACCAGTCGTTAGAAAAATCCTCCCCACCAGGCTGCACGAGAGAGATTGAACTTCCACTTGATCCTTTGGATTGTCAAGAAATTCATCAAATCTTCATTTTTCACCAATGCCTTCAACCACTCCTTTGTCGCGACGAACGTTCTGCCATTGTCACTCACCATTTTTTGTGGAGGTCCTCTTCTAGCAACAAACTCTTTCATCGTTTCTTTTGAATTCCAGTGCTGACAGATCTTTACAAAGCTTCAGATGCACAGCTCTTGTACTTGCAGACGTGAACAAGGCTACATACGACTTCCCAAAGGTTGATTTCTTGATCTTGTATATAATCGGTCCAGCGAAGTCCACTCCCGTGAAGGCAAAATGCTCACTCAGTTGGGCTCTGATCTTTGGGAGCATGGATTTTCCTGGACATGGCAGGGGCTTCACCCTGTATCGTTTACAGCTGTTGCATTCGTGTACAATCTTCTTCACTTGTGATCTGAGTTTAGGAACCCAGAACCTTTTCCTTATGTCACTCAACGTCATTGAAACTCCCCTATGAAGCGTCTTCTCGTGGTTTTGCTGTATGAATGAGGCTACCAATTTGCTATTTTTGGGCAAGAATATAGGATTATATCCTAGGATTCGTCCACTGCATCTCCACACTCCCTTTTCATCCATTTTCAAAGCAATGTCGGACTTGAGTTCTTCAGATACCTGGGTCCTTTTCGACCAATATGTTTTTGCTGTGTCGATCTCTTCTGATGTTAACATAGGCTCTTGAATTATTCTGCCTCTGCACTTTGCTATGAATCTCATCACAAAGGCCGTAATTCGTAATGTCTTCCAGTATGAAGACTTCTCCAACAATGTGCCTAACTGATCTGGCTCCCTTATCTCGTTCTTGGCCAACAATTGCTTTTCTTTCCTAGGCAAACTTTCACACAGTGTTTCGGGTTGCTCTACGATTTCTGGTTGACCAGGTTCACCTTCATTATGCAGCCAATTTGGACCATGGAACAACAGTCGTCCAAGCTTTTCCGGACCAACTCCTCTTGTGCTTTTGTCACTCGGGTTTTCTTCAGTAGGTGCATAGTGCCATTTCGTTAGGTTACTCTCTTTGATTGCTACTGCCCTGTTTTTCACAAAGTGGGTCCACGTGCCATTGCCTTCTAACCAGTGCAATACTGTTGTGCTGTCTAGCTAGCCATGGAACTCTTTTATCGGATATGCAACCAATGTTTTCTTCACATGATTAACCAGCTTACACAAGGTATGAGCGCCAACCAATTCCACTCGAGGAATACTCTTTTTAGGGGCGATTCGGGACTTCGATATCAAAAGCGTTGACTCACATCTGAATTAGAGTAGTAGTTAGTAGTTTCGTGTGGCTACATCTACAAATTGTGCTTGTCAATCCAGTCTCGGAAGGTGTCGTCACAGTCCAGGACAGTCTCATAGCCACCATACAGCTTGGTCAACGGACAGTGGCGGACGATGTGGTCAGATGTTTCAGGGGCATTGTGGCATCGAGGGCATGTTGGCGAGTCCCTGAGTTTCCATTTGTGCATGTTGTGGCCAGTCCAAGCATGTCCGATCAAGAGTCTGTTTCTGGCAGTCCAGTATGTCCTTTTGCTGTTGAAGGCACAGGGTCTGATGGTTGGGTCAGTTATCGGATGACCGCCACTTGGGGTGTTATAGGTCCACTCTTTCTTCCAGGATTTCCTAATGGAAAATTTTTCTTGGCCTGACTTGTAGTAGGGTTTCCTCGATTTCAGTCTTGTTGAGTGAGGTGCATTGTAGCAGACTTCTTTTAGTGGGTTATTGTCTGGTGCTGGGCTTAGTTTTTCTAAGGATCCTTGGTCAGCCTCTTGTCTTCGTAAATGAGGCGGTGGGATTCCACTCATTGTTGAGAGCCACTGCACAGGTGTTGACATTAGGAAGCCCGTGATGATTCTCATGGAGTCCCTGAGTTTAGTGTCTACTAAGTTGGAATGAGGGCTTCTTGTCCAGACTCGTGCGCAATAGTCTGCAACACTGTAGCAGAGGGCGAGTGCTGATGTTCTTAACACTGTTGTTGATGCTCCCCATGGTGTTCCTGCCAGTTTTCTAATGAGACAGTTTCTTTTAGTTATTTTGTTTGCACTGCCTTCCAAGTGTCGTCGATATGTCAGTTGTCGATCGAGCGTCACACCGAGATATTTAGGGTTGTGCTCTGCTGGGAGGATATTTCCATTGACGTTAAGGTTGAGAGTTTTTGCAAATTGCTGGTTGTTCAGGTGGAATACTGACAATACCGATTTGGTTGTATTCATTTTAAGGTACCACCTGTCAAAGTATGGTATTAGATTGGTAGTATCGTGGGTGAGTACATTTTCAATTTCATTCCAGTCTCTTGATTGGTGTGCTAGAACCCAGTGATCAGTGTAACCAAGCTTGAAAGATTGACTGTTTGGCATGTCACTGATATAGACATTAAAAAGTGTAGGAGCAATTACTGAGCCCTGTGGGACACCATTTCTAATTTTCTTTGTTTTACTCTTTCTCCCACCAAGTACAACATGGAACTGTTTGGTGCCAGTCATAGTAGACAGTATTTTGAGTGTTTTTTGGCAGGGAATGATTTTTGCGAGTTTGTACATTAGGCCCCCAGTCCATACAGTGTCATATGCTGCCGATAGGACTATCAGCACACCACCTGTTTTCTGCTTTTTTTCGAATCCTGCTTCGATGTAAGAAGCAAGAGCTGGAACTTGTTCGGTGGTGTTCTTTTGTTCTCTGAAGCCTGCTTGTGGTGGTACGAAAGGATCGATGTATGGAGTGATCCTCGTGAGGATTATATGCTCTAGAAGTTTATAGAGGCAGCTGAGCAGAGAGATGGGACTATAGCTGGATGGTTGTGTAGCTGGTTCGCCTGATTTTAAAATTGCTACTACTTT
Organism: Morbakka virulenta; assembly: GCA_003991215.1. Classification (NCBI taxonomy): domain Eukaryota; kingdom Metazoa; phylum Cnidaria; class Cubozoa; order Carybdeida; family Carukiidae; genus Morbakka; species Morbakka virulenta. The sequence goes on along the minus strand of RDPX01000179.1, from coordinate 506,158 downwards.
TGCATGTCTCCATTGTTGTGGGTATGTGCCTTTGTCAATGATTTTTGTCATGTTGGCTGCCAGCCAGTTGATAGCATTGGGACCAAGGTGGGTAATCATATCTGGATAAATTCCATGAATTCCTGCTGCTTTGCCGTTTTTCATGTTTTTAATGGCGTTATTCATTTCATTGGTTGTCACTGGGATGGAAAGGAGAGATCCTGTGCGAGGTACCGAATTTATTACATTTTGATATTTTTTTCTGATTTTCTTCTCAAAAGTGTAGTTGGACTTATGCTGTCCTCTTTGCTTTATCTCTTTCGCAATGTCTTCAACGCTAATTTGTGGGGCTGTTTTTGTTTGTTGGAACTCGCGGTTAAGCTTTTTTATTGTTTTCCAAGCATGCTGACTGGAGTGAGTCAGATCCATATTTTCAACAACCTCGAGCCATCTTTTTTTACGGGAGTTGTGCAATGATTCTGGGAGTTCTTCTGCGATATTTTGGTCTTGGGTTCTTTCAAATTGTTCCCAGAGTTCTTTGCTGTGCTTAGTCCAACAAGGGATATAGTCTTTTCGAAAGCCTCGTTGGAAATGCTTTTTAGAGATGCTTAGGATCAGTTTGGTGAATCTATGCAGGTTGCTTATTTCGGGTGGTATTCTTTGACATGTTTTGTCAATGTCTGTAGCAAAGGCGTACCAGTTTGCTTTGCGGAAATTCCATCGTGGTTTTGGCAGTGCTTTTATTTTTGTTATCTGTATGCCTATTGTAATAAGACTTGGGCGGTGTTGGCTCTTTGGAATGTTGCCCAGGACTTCTCTCGTTGTTGTGGTTGGTCATCCGTTGTTGTCTTTAGAAACAAACACGAGGTCAGGGGTATAATCTTTACCCCAGCGCGCTGAGTGAAAAGTTCCTTTCTCTTTTGGGTTATAAGTGAGGGAAAGGTTTGAAAGGGTGTACCATTGGCTTAGTTGATCTCCTGCTTGGTCATTTTTTGTAAATTCCCATTCGTTGTGGTGACTGTTAAAGTATCCTGCGATTATCGCTGGGTGGTTGATTGATGTTAAGGGAGGGTTTGTCCAATTTTTGTTTGGTGGTTTGCATATGTTTGTAATTTCAGTTTTTCCAATTTTGACAGTGGTTGTTTCGGTCCCATATTCATCTGTTTTTCCACCAAGATCAGTAACCAGGTCTGTTGTTCTGGCGTATGTGATGATTCCGTATTTTGGGTGGTTTTGTTTATTGGTGACAAAGTAGCCATTGATTTTGTATCTAGAAGGTTGGCTGTTGTCGGTCAGGTGTGTTTCTTGTTGGAGTACGATATCAACATCGTGTTTACGTAGAAATTCTAATAGTTATTCGCATTTTGACATGGATAGGCCTTCCACATTTAATGTCAGGATCTTTATTTTCTCCCCTACATTAAGGTGATCATTGTCATTGTTGGTGTTAGAGCTTAGTGAACTTGTCGAGTCTGCCGAGCTTCCTACAGCAGGCATGCGGTCCTGTTTATGCTGGGCGACGACCGAGCCAGTATAATATCTTTTTCTCTTGTAAGGCATTCGATGGAGATGTGTGTCCTGGAGAAGGAGGCCTTGTCAGGACGCCGGATTGGAACACTCTTTTCCACTGTACATAAATGTGGTGTTTCATCACAGGTTTGAAACAGTAGCTTCCTCATTGAGCTAGGCGACCTTGGGTATTAAATCCCAACGTCGTGTGGATATCACCGTTGACCAGTTGTCCAGTTCCTCCGCCGATATCCACATCCACCATGCTGTCCACCATGGTTTCAGACTCCAAAGCCGGTGACCTCATCTGAGGGGGTTCATTCGCCTATAGAGTGATGAGCCGTACTCGCCACGCTGGCTCATGTGCGAATTGGCGAGATGGATGTACCACAATCTTGCCGCCAGCTACTGGACAGTCACAGAGGCTTGTGATACCTATAAGATGCCGGTATCCAGTTAGTCGCTCATAGAGACTGGTTGTGATTAAAGAGCTAGGAAAAAGGAACTCCATCAAGAATATCAGTTTTGCCGCGCTGTTTCAGCAATTTAAGAGCTTGGTTAGCCCCGCTGGTTTGACTCACAAGTACTCTGACATACTGATAGAAACCCATACCTAGGATTAACAACCAGGGCACAGATAAGGCGCTGTTTGCCAAGCGGTATTCGCTAGCATAAAGCTCACGTCTGTCGCCTGTGAATTAGAGTAATATACCACGATGTAAATTTCTGCTGAAAGCGCCAATTTACTTGCGTCTGCGAAGCCATGTAGTACCATTTTTACCACTTCACCACTTATTACACTTCTGGGTATGGATACAGAGGGTGTCTTGGCCAAGCATTTGATCCATTTATGCCAAGGTTCTGTAATCTCGTTGGGCAATTCTTCATCCCAAGATAATTTCTTCAGGCACACTTTGTTGTACAAGATTTTGCCAGTGATAATCACAAGAGATAAAATGCATGCCCAAAAGATCAAACACGCCATTGATGATGGAAAGCATCTTTCTCTTGGTAACTGCTCCCCCATTTTTATTCTCTATGCACTTTGCAAAACTGATTCTGAATTCATCTCTGTTCGTGTCCCACAAAATTCAAAGGATTTTTGTCTCACTTGGTTGAGTTCCAATGCTAACTTTTGCATATGTGGGTTCTTCAGCTTCTGTCTTGCTTCTGGTAGCGTCAATTTCAAAGGGTACGTTGCTGTACCACTTATGCAACTGGAATCCGCCTTTCTTCATGACTTTGCTTGCTTCTTCTTTGAATTTCATAAGTTCTTCCACGGTATCATAAACAGATTGTACGTCATCCACATACGTGTTTTCCTTCAGATTCTTCACGGTTTGTGGGTACTTCTCTATGTACTGGTTATCAAGCTCAGCCCTGTCGATAGAGATGCACAGAGGTTATTCTGGTATGAAAACTTGGAGGAAAGGAAAATAACAGCTTATAGATTCACCAGAGTAATAGTTGGTTCATGCTGAACAGTGTTCGGATGATCCTTGCGAGGGGATTGTAAAAGTTGTGGATCTCTGTCAGCTTATTTTCCAATTCTTTAATCAGAGTCTTGTGAATCTTGATACCTCTGCCATAGGTTTGTTCCAAAATCCGCTTGGCCTCTTCATAACTATCTCTTGTGTGGGGCAATCCAAGGATATCTTCTCTCGGCTTTCCCGTTACCAATTCCAAAAGGTAGTTGAACTTGCTGATTTCTGAGATTCCCGATCCATCTACGTCCACGGTAAACTGATTCCAAAATCGCAATCAGTCCTTGTACTCTCCTTTAAAAGGCGTGATCGTGTACTTCTGAAGTTTCACTGATTGAACCTTACCTTTCTTTTCTTGGCATAGTTTCACAGCAGCTTCTTTTTCTAACTCCAGTTTCTTTCGGCACCATTCTTCTTCACGCTTCTGCTGTCTGATCTTCATTTCTTCCATCTCCTTCTCTTTCCCCAAGGTTATGCGGATCTGTTACTCCATGATTTGCCTTTGCAGCTCGATTTCCCTCTCCTGCTTCTGTCGGGATTCTTGATCGCTTAACCAGTCCAGCTTTTCCTTCAATCTTTTGCGCATTTCACGAATTGGTTTAATTTCTTCTTTCTGCATTTAGTTCCATTGTCGCACTTTGTCGATAGTGTCCTCCTTTCCCAACATGTTTTCCGTAACGTCATCCTTAGACTTGTCCAGTTGTTTCATTATTCGGCAGATCTTTTCATATCCAAGCTCGATGTCTTCTTTGCAATCCTCCAACATGAATTTTCCAGTTTTAAGTTCTTGTTTGTATTTTTCCATTGCTCGTCTTGGCAGGGTCACCACTTTTAGTGTGGGGAATGTTCTTAGGAGTACTGATAGTGGTACTGATTATAAACTTGTTCGCGTTAAAATTAAGATGCGTATCAGGAAGAAGGTCAGAGCAACTGGATTAAAAGTACCTAAGTGCATTGATGTTTCTAAGTTACAAAATGAAGAAGTACGTGAAACTCTCAGAAACAATTGTAATAACATCACATTTGATGGAACTTGGGAGCAGTTTAAATCATAGGGTGATACGTGTGTAGTACAAGCATGTGTCATTGAAATCATTTACGTACAGATATTTTCAAAAGACCTGTGCCGATTGAGTAGGGGCAACTTGTACAGACATGAAGAAGTACGTGAAACGTTCAGAAACAATTGTAATAACATCACATTTGATGGAACTTGGAAGCAGTTTAAATCACAAGTGTACACCACAACTACTGATGTACTTGGCCTTAGAAATACTAAACATAGAGACTGGTATGATGAGAATGATGTTGCAATTACCAGTCTCTTGGATGAGAAAGCCAGGCTTCACGAGAAACGTCTAGAGCATGTGAGGAAAGGGCTTTCAAGGAAGCAAAATCGAACCTGCAGCATGAGATTTGATACATTAAGAACAGATAGTGATCCGAAGTATAAGCCGACATTCAGAGGACATATGACTTACAGGATTCAAAAGCTTTGTACACTAAAACTAGAAAAGTGTTTGGACTACAACCTCCAAGAATGGTGTACTTGAAGTCTAAAGATTGTTCTACGCTGCTCAAAAATGCTGAAAGCATTATGGCAATTTGGGTGGAACATTTTACTAATTTGTTTGATAATCCATCAGAAATAGACAAATTAGTAATTACTGCTCTACCTTAAAAGGACGTATTTGAGGAATTGACGACAGATCCCAGTACTGATAAGAGAAAAAATATCATGAAAGAAGTTAAAACTGGGGAAGCACCAATATTAAAAGTGATATCCATCAAACCATTGTTTTTTAGAGGAGAAAACCTTGTTAATTCAATTTATAAGCTCATCATTGTTGTATGGCATAGCAATACTGTTTCTGAAGATTTGGTGGATGCGATAATGCTTTCTATTTTTAAAGGGAAGGTATCGAAGTCCGAGTGTGGTGACAAGAGACAAATCATCCTACTTGAAGCGGTGAAAAAAGTTCTGTCGAAGATTCTGTCGAGTCGGCTGGTGATTTGGATCTGTTCTACTATCATTCCTCAGATTCAATGTGTGTTCAGAGCTGGGCGTGGGACAATGGAGATGAAACATACTGCGTGCCAACGCATGGACATGTATGGGAGTAGCGGGTACCATAATATTAAGTTTTTATTGACCTGACCAAAGCTTTTGATACTATCAATCGTAGTCCACTGTGGAAAAACTAGGATGTCCTGCGAGTTTTGTAGAGACCATTGAACACTTACAACATTACATAACATAACAGCCCCAAATAACGTCAGTGGATCACTGTCAGAAACAATGTCACTTGATAATGAGTAAAACAAGGTGACAACTGGCTCCTACTCTTTCCTCGATCTACTTTGCTGTGATGTTTCTTCATGCTTTTAAGAATTGTGATGTAGGGATAGGCATACAGCTTCGATCGTGGGGCAAGCTTTTCAACCTCCGGCTTCTTAATTCGAGCTCTAAAACTTTTCAAAATCTTTTTCGTGAGCTTTTGTATGCAAATGATGCTGATCTTGTTGCACAACCAGAGGAAGAAATGCAGCATATTATGATCAAACTCTCAAGTGCTTGCAAAGATTTTTGCCTCACTATCAGTGTCACAAAGACTTACGTTATGTTTTCCCCTCCAGTTGGAGTCCCATATGCTGAACCACACATTCCAGTTTATGGGAAAAGGTTGAAGGTTACTGATAGTTTTTTTATACCTGAGTGGTACACTGACCAGCAATTGCACTCAGGATGCTGAAATAAATCACAGAACAGCCAGAGCCAGCTCTTCTTTTGGTAAATTAGAGAAACGGACATGGTCAAATTGGGAAATTACATCAAAGACCAAGGTTAGTCTTTAAAAAGCATGTGTGCTTACGTCTTCGTTATATAGCTCAGAAACATGGACTACATATAGGCGACATCTCAAGCTTTTGGAAAGGTTTCATCAAAATTGTCTCAGAAGAATCCTTGTCATCAGTTGAAATAATTGCATACCTGATACTGCAGTCCTTGAACGATCTAAGAGCACCACCATTTAGATGTGTATCATCCAGGATCAAATGCGATGGACCGGAGGCCTTGTCAGGATGGAAGATGAAAGGCTCCCTAAACAGTTGTTTTATGGTGACTTAGCAAAAGGAAAAAGACCACAACACAAGCCGAGAGAAAGGTTTAATGATGTGCTGAAGAGCAATTTGAAACTACTGGAAATTGATGTGAGTAGCTGAAAAGTGATAATTACAGACCGCCTCCAGTGGAGGAAAAAAATTAGGAAAGGATGTAAAGAATTTGAAGAGAGGCGTGTAGGTCATGCTGTATTAAAGCGTGCTGTAATAAAGCAGGACGAAAGAGCAGTACCTGTTGATATTCAGGAGGAAAGGAAGTGTACTGTGTGTGGTAGATTTCTTTTATCAAAAGCTGGACGGGTGAACCATCTTAAGTCACAAAGTCGAAGGCATCATCAACAATTTTATGAGAGAACCTTGCCAGCTAGTCTATCTATGCATAATTGCATTACCTGTGGTCTAGTCTGCAAATCAGCGAGCGGTCTAACGAGACATTCCAGATTCATAACGAAGCTCATCTGCATGCAGCTCTCAAAGTGGAAAAGATCATTTTTAATGTCTGTGATAGTTCATGCAAGGCAGAAGCTGGGTTGAAGAGTCTGTTGCGTGCGCACGGCAACACAGTATCAAATTAAAGAGCTGGCAAGCTTTTGTCAAGAAGGAGCAATCATTATATATGCATATTATGTATGTGTATGTATATATACGTACATACAAACCATAGACTCCCTAAGCAATTGCTTTATGGGCAACTGCAGATTAGGAAAAGTCCCCAGCAAAAACCCAGAAGAAGGTACAAAGACTGTATCAAAGATAACCTAAAGAAACTAGGAATAAACCTTAAAAACCGGGAGAGGCTAGCCTTGGAAAGAGGGATTTGGAGAAGGAACGTGAAGACCGGTTGTTCATTGTTTGAAAATAGTCGCCTGGAACATGAACGGTTAAAGTGTAGATTGCACAAAGGCTGGGAGAACAACCTCGATGAAGCCACAAGGAGCTAGAAGTGTTACAAATGTGATCGTATTCTTCTATCAAAAGCTGGCTTTGTCAGTCATTTGAAGTTCTATGTCAGATCAATGCCACTTTCTAACCTCCCTTCAAGGCTACACAATCTATCATGTGTGATGTGTGACAAGGTTTGCAAATCAGCGCCAGGTCTCAAAAGACACATGGTTGTACACAGACATCAAATTTCACAAAATGATACAATCACCCTAGTGGAAGCTTCTTCTTTCATCTGTCACCTATGTTTCAAGCTTTGCAGGTCAGAAGCTGGTCTCCAAAGTCACCTACGAGGTCACGCAAGGAAAACGAAAAATTTTACTGAAAACAGGTGAAAAGACGGCAATCATCTGTCAAGGTGGAACAATCATCATGTATTTATGTGTGTATGCATCTATGTATTGATGTATGTAATGTATACTCCTGCACCTGATGAGCTTTATGTGGAGCCCGACATTTTTGTTAATGGAAAAAGGCTTGAAGTTATCAAGCATTTTGTTTACCTGGGCAGTGCTCTCTCAAATGATGGCTCTCTCGATTTTGAAATCAAGGAAAGGATCAGCAAAGGTTAAGGTTCTTTTGGCAAATCAGAAGACAGAGTTTGGTCTGATGGTGATTTCACTCTAAAAACCAAACTTTCTGTATACAAGACCTGTGTGCCGTCCACTCTTTTGTATGCCTCAGAGACATGGACTCTGTATCAATCACAAATCAAGTTGCTTGAGAGATTTCACCATCATTGTCTCAATTACATTCTTGGAATCAAGTGAAAGAGTCGTACCCCCGACACTGCTATCTTATCCAAAGCAAACACTGTGAGCATATCGTTAATGATGATGAGAAGCAAGATGCGCTGGGTTGGCCACATGATACGAATGGACGACACCAGGCTATCCAAGCAACTTTTCTATGGTGAAACGTCATCTGGAAAACTACGCCAGTGTAAGCCACGAAAGAGGTTTAAGGACAATGTTAAGGATAATCTGAAGCATATGAAGATTGTTGAAAACAGCTGGGAGTCATCAACCTCTAATCGTGAGCATTGGCGAGGTTTAATCTTTAAAGGTGCTAAGTTGTATGAAGAGAACAGAGTTTGTAGTGCTAAACTGAGGAGAATATGCTGGAAGCACGAGCCTTTACCAATTGATTGTGGTCTTGTTTGGCCTTGCAAAGTGTGTGGTCGGTCTTTGTTGTCTGAGGCAGGAATGGTGAATCATCAGAAGACTCATGAGGCCGCTAGACCTAGAATCATTTCTTTTGTGCCCCCTACTGATACTACCTCTGAATCTTCCATTTACTCATGTCCATCGTACCTCAAAATCTGCAAATTGTCCGGTGGACTCAAGCCACACCTCAGGATTCATGAAGATGAATATCCTATTGCTGCTACTCAAAGGATTACTTGGAATGCCACGTCTGCCACAAACCGTGCAAGTCACTTGCAGGTCTCAAGAGCCACGTAAGACTACATGGGCGGAAAGAGCAGGTAAAAGAAAGAAATGAAGAAATGTCACACGTCTGACAAAACGGAGCAATCATCATCATCATTTATGTATGTATGTATGTATGTATGTATGTATGTATGTATGTATGAATGTGTATCATTTGCCACATAAAAAGGAAAATTATTCACAATTTTATAATACAAAATAGATAAANACACCTCAGGATTCATGAAGATGAAGAAATGTCACACGTCTGACAAAACGGAGCAATCATCATCATCATTTATGTATGTATGTATGTATGTATGTATGTATGTATGTATGTATGTATGTATGTATGTATGTATGTATGAATGTGTATCATTTGCCACATAAAAAGGAAAATTATTCACAATTTTATAATACAAAATAGATAAAATACAAAATGCAATTGTTAAAAATGTAACTAAATTTAAAAAAACCCCAATTTCAGTGACAGAGATATCATTTAGGTGTTATGCTGACCTTTCATAATGGTCGTCTTAGAGGCAGTTGCAAGGGGAAAGCGCAGGATAAATATGTGTTATTTGATGAAGCAGAATTTACTGAGGCTGAATCATGAATGTGAGAGAGATTTTGTAGTCGTAACACAATTCATATACATCATTTTCTTTTTTGTGTTTTGAAAAAAGTTGTCTTTATTTTGTGGTGTCACAACTTGATATTGCCAGTGGATTTTAAAAATAGGCCATTTCATACATTTGACCATTGGTAAGACAGTATTTTATATCCATGTTAGTTTTGCGAAATGGGAGTTTTAATTAAAACTTAGATCTTTGTGTTGTTTGGATTGAATGAATATTTCATCAGTAAAACCTGGAGCTGTTTCTTTATAAAATGTTGTTGCTTTGTTGATCTATTCTGTTCTTCTTTGGGAGCCATTTTATACCTTTAAATGCTGGAGGTTCAACATGTTTTGTGTTTTGTGAATTTAGATAGAAGCTGATTCATTCTGGATGGGTTGGATTCTTCTAAACATCTTCTTTTAAAACATTGGGAGCCATGAGTTGAATGCGTAATCAAAATTGAGTTATTGAGTTGAATGAAAGCATCTAAAAACCAATTTACAAGAGAGGTTTCTAGAAAGCTTTGTTTTCTGTCTGGAAAGTTCAGCTTCCCACTTATTCTCCAAGCATTTTTGTTGCCATTGATACCCTGGAGAGATTTTCATCCAAAACAAAACCAAGGTAAATGACCATTGAGTGTTGCTTCATTTTCATCATTTCTCCACTCATGATATTTTTAAGCATTTTTCGGTCAAAAAGAATAGATGTAGTTTTTCCTTCTCCAAAACCAGTGCTTAGTTTGTTTTCCAAAAACCAATCACACAACGAATTATACTTTCTGGTCAACTTAGTCTCACATGCTCAGTGTCTTTGTCTCGAAAGATTAAAAAGAAATCATCTTTGTACAGAAGCAGGTCACAATTTATTCCCCCGTGGCATGTGATTCACATATCGAAGAAAAATGAGTGGACAAAGAATTAATCCCTGAAGATCTCGTTACGACAAATTACCAGGTTTTGTGTATTCGTTTCCAATACTGACAGAAAATGATCGGCTCTAGAGATACGAATTAAACCATAGAATTGTAATACCACTAAATCCATGTTATTTTTACTAAAACAATTTTATGATCGCCTGTGTCGAATGCTATTTGATGATCAATCAGAATCATGCGTTTGACAACGCCATTTTCAAACGCCTGTTAGATTTTATTGTTAAGCAAAATAAGTAAGTATCTGTTGTGTGGTATGCACGAAAGCAGGATTGGTATTAATATATTTTTTTTATTAAGGCATTTTTGTACTTGACTATAAATGATTTTTTCTATAATTTTAGAAAGTTGCAGAAGCAGTGAAATTAGTCGATAATGTTTGGAGTCACCTTTCGATCCTTCTTGGAAAAGTATTTTTGGTTCCACATATTTGCAACACAAAAAAGGAAAATTAATGAAATGTAATGAACGTTATAATGAACTTTTCCTAAAATCATATACAACGAAGAACAAAAAAAAACAGTAATCGAGTTACAATTATTGTTCAATGCCTTAGAAAAGAAGGAGAAGAAATGAACGAGACTACCTTCTTGTCGTAAAATAGAGATAAAAAATGACGCAACCTTTTCTGTACTCCATATGAGTACTTTATATCTAAATATTGTAATTTCTGCATTACCGTAATTATTCGATTTACCGCACCCTACTCGAATAAACGCACTCCTCGAATAAGCGCACCCTTTGGAATCCAAAAAAGTTACATCCTCTTTGGTAGATTTCCTTTTTAACAACCGCACCCTTTTTCAAAGTAAAAAATTGAAGGTCAAGAATAAAAGCACTAAAAACATATATTTTAGTGAGTATATTCTATTATGTTTTTAACATCATGTGCGTTAATCATAATGTTCATATGTTAACAGATATCTTTGTATTTGTCAATTTCACTTTTGAACTTGATGAATGTCGACGTCGATATTTTAGACATTTAGTGCTTTGTAAGTTTACTTCGTACTGTTTGTACTGATAAAAATTCTTTCCCCAGAATTACTTAAGCGCGCCGTGCGCTTAATCGAATAATTATTGTGAGCTATCAGGGAGAGTATTTTGCAATTATTATTAAGGGCGCTTAATAGAGGAGGGTTTATAGAGATTAGAAAAATAGTATATATTGATTATGTTTGCCTGTTTCATCTTGGTTTGCCTATTATAAATGCAGAATTTTAGGAAGTTCCAAATCAAAGTGCAGTAAAATAGTAAACGTACGTTTGCATTACTTTAACTTAATAGTGTTTTCTTTTATGCACTTCTAGGTAACATTTTATTACCTTTAAAAATAGGTGTTTTGAGAATGTCAAGAACATTATCGTCTTCATCCAGAGTGAAAATATGAAATCTGTTCTCCCTTTCAATCTTTCCAAGAGGTTTTGACATAAAATGCGTCTGATTCACATTATCTGATTATCTTCTCAATCCAGACTAGTTGACAGTGCACAGACCTTGCATGATTTCTAAGGATATTTGCTGGTAATTTCTTCCAAGACTCAAGCATCCATTCAATCTTTTGTGATCATGATGGGCCTGTCGTATTTTGTTGAGTCAATTTCTTTATCAAACACCAGCGTTGTCAAGTCCTTTCATTTTAGGACCAGAACAAGTATATTTTTAAAGTTGTCCAATTTTATTCGTTTTTACCTCCAATCACGAATGCTATTTCGATCAATTCTATACTTTCGGTAAGCTGCGTTATTTGAGGTGACTTAGATGAATCGAATCACTTTTAACTTGAGTTCAACATAGTACGCGAGCACGTTTTTCCTTTCATGAAATGCTGAGTCTAAAATGTCTGTAGCCATATTCATATCCTTCCTCTTTCAATGTAATACTGCCCACTCATTCATCCACTCAATCTGTCATCCATAAACTGGAGGATATACGGTTCCTCCATATTTTTTTGTTCTTCGTCTACGTAGTTAGCCTGGCATCAGATGGTTCAGTGTCCTTCTCAAGCATGTTCATGTAGCTGGGTTTAGGTCATTCTTTCCCACTGCGCCCAAAAGTTGGTTCCCGGAATATAGTTTCTCAGTGCTTAGCTCAAGAATTCGATGGTAGTGCCCCACAAGCTGAAGTCACTATGATGCTCTCTTGTCACAGATTGGTTGTAGCTTGCCATAGAGATGTTCGTTTGGTGTGTAAATGCTCCAGTGGACGTTAAGAGCTGTGCGTAAACTTCTTTTGCTGTTCAGATATGGTAGAGCTTTCACAGATATATAACAGGACGGATTCTACTGTGGCTGTAACAAACGTTTTTTCAGAACTGCTTCCATGCTGGAAGATCATTCCAGTCATTCAGTCACAATGACGAGAATTAATTATGCTGGTACCCTTGGTTTAATTACAAGATTTATGTGGAATAAATACTACAGAGAGTGCAACGCTTCAGTTTAGGTCCCATCCTCCAAATAACGTCCTTGAACAATTGACTTTGATTATGAACTTACACTTCCCACTTGTTTTTCTCTGCTATTGTCTGATTTAAAGGTTAATGTTCAGAGACATATTTTAATAAAGTGCTTTTAAGAAAGAGGAATAAAGGAGAAAATAGAAGATTTATGCATAAGCTGATAACACGTACCTCATGAATCCTGCGGTGTAACATATATAGTTGCAATTATTAGCGGGCATAATCAGAACTTGCTTCAGCCCTTACTTGATTATATATATTCCTATGAACTAGTAAGAAACTATGTAAAATGTATGAAAAATTAAATATCTATTAGCTTATTATGATTCAGCCAATTTCGGAATTCCTCATTACAAGTTGAGGTGTTTGCGCATCACCGCATACACAATTTGGGTTACCACTCAGACCTACTTTATACATGTAGCTGACATGTTGGCCCTAGCCAGAGCGAATTCGGTTTAGAAGGACCCAGTGGCTTCGATTTAGGTTATAGCCTGTTTTTCTGATGGTGTCGAAATATATTCCCGGAGCATGCACCCGGAATTTCCCCAACGTCTATTTCACATGAATTTGATCCATAGGTCAGATGACACGTTTTCGTTGATTTGATTTGACAGGATGTGCATTCGAGTAGATAGAAGCATTCTGCTCTTGAGGAGAACTTTACTAAAGGAGACGTCGCAGGCTGATGAAATAAATGCCAGTATTTCATTGCACGTTTACGCAGGATTACAATATTTCTGTCTCTTCGGGTGTCTGGAAACTCAATGCCACAAAAGACTGGAAAAAGGGTCGTAGGAGTGGGTTTGATTGAACCGCTAATACACTCGTTGAGAGATACGTCAGGCTTCTTGCATTGGTGGCTTTGACTCTAAACAGGAGAACGGTACTCTGCAACTGAATAACAAAGTGCCAAAGCTGAGGTGGGAAGGATTGCAAAATCAGCTCCCAAGCGATTGTTGTCTCTTTAGCAGGTTACAGAGTTTGGTTGTTTTTCTGCTACGTTTTGTAAATGCTTTTTGTATGAAAGTGTTCGGTCAATAGTCACATCGAGATACTTCGGAGTTTTGTCAAACTGGATTCTTTCACCTGAAGTTGGTAACTCTGAGTTCGTAATCTGCTTGAGTGTTGTTTAGATGAAAAGTGCTGGCAATAGTTTAGGATGTATTTAGGTTGAGACGCCAGTTGTGAAAGTAGACTCTCAATTTATCAAGGTCATGAGATAAACCTCGATGATCTGAAACTGTTTACCACTGTAAATAGGCGTTGCCGTTAAAATCCCCTGAATAAATCACTGGGTGGTCGTACAGTGGTGGTGGTACGAATGGTGCATTCGGGGGATTGTGGATATTGGTTACTGTATTACCATTGTTAATTGAAATAGTTAGCCACTGTGTCTCACTGGCTTCGCTCTTCTCGATCAGGCTTGCTGGTAATTTCTTCCTGATAAGGGTTGCTATCCCATGCTTAGTATAATGGATGGCTCCGATCAGTGCGTAACAGTATATCTTTATGTTGTCATTGTAGGTGGTGCGAGTTTTCTGAAGCAGAATGATGGAAACGGAATTTGTCATAGCCGTGTTTTGAATGACTTCACATTTGGGCCCTGAAAGGCCTTCGTTAGGTTGAAGGATTGCCGGGCCCAATTGTTCATGACGTTTTTTCATATTAAATTAGTAAGATAAAATATAGTTCTTATTGACCAGGTATTGGCATTAGTTTCCTTGCGATAAGCAGGTACGTACGAAGAGGACCACGAGAAGGTTGCCAATTTCCCCTTCCGTAGGTTTGTAACAAAGCTTCATCGGAAAAGGAAGGCATAGTCACAAAAGTGAATTGGTTGAATTTCTTTTACTTTTTTCAAGCCGAAGAATAAATTTGAAAAATATATCTAATTTGGGTCATCAAAATGTTATCATAAGTAAAAAAAATATACGTGAAACATTAGAAAGAAAATACACGAGGAAAAGAAGCTCGTAAAAAGTCAAAAGAATGGGCATTGATTGTCGTTTGTCCACGATCAGATTTTTACTGTTCAGAAGTGCAGTGATAAAATCAAACTAATGTTGATGCAATGGCAAGGGNGAGAAGGTTGCCAATTTCCCCTTCCTTCCTTAGGCTTCCTTCATTCGGTAGGTTTGTAACAAAGCTTCATCGGAAAAGGAAGGCATAGTCACAAAAGTGAATTGGTTGAATTTCTTTTACTTTTTTCAAGCCGAAGAATAAATTTGAAAAATATATCTAATTTGGGTCATCAAAATGTTATCATAAGTAAAAAAAATATACGTGAAACATTAGAAAGAAAATACACGAGGAAAAGAAGCTCGTAAAAAGTCAAAAGAATGGGCATTGATTGTCGTTTGTCCACGATCAGATTTTTACTGTTCAGAAGTGCAGTGATAAAATCAAACTAATGTTGATGCAATGGCAAGGGTAACCCTCGTATGAAGACGAAGTAATATCAAATGTTTGCAACAAGGGAATCAGAATGGAGGTGCTGCATGTTTGGGGTAAGTGTAATGAGATTGGGATGCAAATATTCAGTTTAATCTTGTTTGAAGTCTTAAGAGTGGCTATTGAATTCCAATTGATTGTACCACACGGTTTGCTATCAGTTTATGTCATAAACCTTAATTTGTCTTATTTGAATTAATTTTTGACTTGTCTCTAGCAACAGCCAGTCAGTTGAATGTAAAGCAGATTATCCAAAAAAAAGTACACTCCAGTCCGAGAAAATGGGCTAGATTTTGGAAGAGTGGGTAATGAACAAAGCATTGTACTGAAGGTTGGTTAAAAATTTCTACACATCTTACGTCAAATATATTCCTTTTTATACAGAACAACAATTAATCATTCTATAGTATACGTTCAGAAATTCCTTTACGAGTTTAAAATTAAAACATTTTGGAAGAAACATCTTCCATTCTCCATATTTCGCCACTAGCTGCTTTCAGGTCTAATACTGCAACCTTACATTTGGCTTTAACAACCCTACAGAAACATAATCTGGGTTAGGTGGTATGCAACCTTTTCTTTCGTATTAAGAATACAAGTTCCAGTTCGTTCATGAGCTTGCTTTCCTTGTATAGTGCATTGGTTTGAGGCAACTATTGTGAGCAGACTATTTTTCTATGCTAAAACCATTTTCCTTTTACTTTGTCGGATTTATCGTATTACCTAGTTGAAAGCCAGTTGTAGCTTTTTTGTGTGTGCCTCTTCCACACTTGTTAAATTCATCTTCAGCAAGTTACTCTTAGCTTTACAATACCCTCGTGTTTGTACCTTTCACTTTCAAATCATTTATGGTTACCGTCATGTGTTCAGTTAGACTGAATCCAATATTGCTTTCGACATTCATCTATGATAGATTGTTCTTTGAAGGTTTCACGTATCGTATTGGCGGCAGATACTGGCCATTAAAAGCTCCCCTTCTAAACTTGGTTTCAAGATAAATCTTCAGTTCTATTGCTCCATCAATTGTTTCCAGATTATAAAGCAGCTCTTTAGGTGGTCGAAAATTTGTGACTACTTTTCTTAAAAAGCAACTATTCTTTCGAACCCAGGCAAGAATATGATCATTTTTACCATCCTGCATTAGTGAAATCTCTAGAGTGTGTGCTCTTTTCTCTACCTGTTTCTCAATAGACGAAATCAGTTCGTTTGACAGCATGGAAATTTCCACTTAATTCAGTCCTCTTCCATGCTGCAACTTTATTTTACTGCAAATAGCTTATAATTTTCGAGCCAACACTGTAGCCTGTCACCTTAATTATTTGCCAATCTTAAGCCAAACCCATTACAGTGTGCCCTGTTTTTCAAAGCATTCTGAATTTAAATTGCCCTTTGTGACCATCAAATAATTATTGAAAATAGATTAAACTTTTATTGACCTCTTTGTAGCTTCAGAGGATTTCAATATCCTCTGCTGTACTGTTCATTGGCTTGACCAATGCATTTAGCTTAACAAGAATAGCTTGGGCACCGAATTGGAAAATCTTAAATACCGATCTGGAAACCTTTGATTTTGGCCTCTATTCAGTTCCTTAATTATGATAATTATTTAATTAACTAATTAATTATAATTACCTTACCACGTCCAGTCCATCCAACTTCAAGAAACAAAATTTATCATTAGCTAGACTTTCTTCTTTAACTTGTTTATAAAATAATCTCTGATTTTCGATAGTTTGTGTGAAAATGTCTTTGATTAAGGCAAGAAAGGCAAATTTAAATGCTTCTCATCATTTAATGTTTTTTAAACATTAGAAGATATCGATAGTTTTCATTCCTCACAAGAGACCGTCCAATCTTGAACGTTCCATAGTCGATCCTATATACTTTTTGTCATCTCTTTCCGATTCATGATAATTTTTGTGGGAATTTCCTGATTACAAACTAGAGGGCCATTTCACGATAGGCTTATAAAAAGCTTTGCCTGGCCGAAAACCCTTTCTACATTTTTGGTATCAAATTTCGCTGCCTCGACTAGTCATGTTGAGCACCCTGTTTATCAAATAAGATGTCATTCATCTATTACCATTCTCCCGCACAAACTTCAGGCACCTTTATGAAGGGTACACATGCTCCATAAGTCTGTGTGAGTACTCGGGCAGGGCATTGGTGAGGTGGCATGTCAAAGCCGTTGTTGATGGTCCACAAACTGCCATAGTGTTATGACAAGTTAAGGTAAATATGCAAATTGGACTTTGTACCTTGGACCTTGGCCTTTTACCTCTTCAACCAGACCCTAAATGCATCATCTATGGTGAGGATATAGGGAAAAATAATTGAACCTGGCAAAATAATTAAGCACTATCGAGGATCCACCAATAAATTTGTGGCGCTTATCAAAGAAAATTACCCAGTTGTAAACATGCTTAAAGAAAGTGTCTAGCCACAAAAAGTACGACGAATGCCTGATTCCCATCAATCAAGCAGGCCTTTTAGGTTACCAATTCACTTAATAATCATATTTTAGTCTCACTAAAATTTACGAAAAATGCGGGACAGAGAAACAGAGAAAGCGATAAACAGGCAAAAAAATCCCCAGAGGGTCAGAGAGGCAAACAGTTGCACGAAACGAGAGACAGACAGAGAGAAAGTTGCTTGTATTTTTCTCTCTAAGGTTGCAATATTGTTATGTTTTAGTAGCTCTTGACAGTAGCTATAAATATATGTTTGTAAGCATGTTTGATACACCAAGAATTCTTTTGCCACAATTTTACCTATGGCAGAGAAATGTCGTTGAAAAATACATAACTATCGGACGTCTCTCTGAAGACCAATGAAGAGGACCCATGACCTGGTGGATAATACAGCTTTGTTGAAGCCTAAAGATTCTGGATTTGATCCCCGAACTGGATTCAATTGTTGGATCTGCTAGACGTCAGAAGAAGCATCGTACTCAAATGGTTCTCGATTTTTCTCTGCAGTGTTTTCTGGAAGCAGATCAAAGAGAATTAATGTACTTAGTGTTTTTGTGTTTTTAACATTGGACTTTCAACGCATGCATTCTCGATGCTGCAGAACATGTTTCTCCAGGGATAGAGGACTTAAGAAATTAGTGTTTATTCGCTTTTACTTTCAGATACTTCAAAATCACAGTAAACATTGCCATCATTCTCAGTTTTTTTGAAACTGAGACTGATTGACTTCTATTTGCCCCCTCTCCCCGTTCACCTACAAATTTATTATTGTTAAAATAAGGAAAGGGACTAAAATAAACGAATAGTTGTCATAGGTGCATTCATTTATATTTTTTTAAATTTTTTTTTCTGTCTGTAGAGGGGACGGAAGTAAAAATGACTTATTGCAAGAGGAATTACCTGTTTACTGTTGATCAATCCGTATTGACAACAAAAAACACTTTTGTTGCAGTAATTTGAAAGTCACAATACCTTTAATAGCTATTGCAAATACTCACAATACGCAGCTGATAAAAACCAACTACTTCTCTTATTGCTGGACTTCCATTATAAATACTATAGGCAGGAAACTATCTCTTCATTGTAAACTTTCTCATTTCCCCAATTTCAAACGACAGTACATTGAAGTTCTGCCTGAAGATCCGAATCATTTGATCAAGCTGAGGGGGTAAGTTAGTTTTCCACTGAAATAGATTATGGTTTCATTAGCGAAATTCAAGTTCTGTACCACAAATTATTTTTTTAATTAATGCATTTAACTCTATTGATACAAGCATTTTTAAAAAAGAACAAAAACATTAATTTTCAAGTAATCACACAACAAAAGAAATTAATACAAAAAACAATAACAAAAATTATCTACAAACACATGTACATTAAATACTACGCTTTCCTGCCTGACCATCTTAATTAAAAATAACAACATTTAAACGACACAAATGAAGATAACAAAATACTTTATAAACCCTGGCTTGACCTTTTGTTAATCTCTATTGACTTATGAAAATGAGGAAAAATCTGCAAATTACCGTTGCGCAATACAAAACGCATGGGAACTAGTCACATGATCAGCGATAAATAAAAAAAACCCCATAAGGGTAACGTGGAGACAGGATTTTTGAAATATTTCATCGGGTTAATAGTGTTGTATTGTTTATTACTTTTATGGGTGTTTTATCACACGCATTGGAATACACATTAAATATTTAAATTATAACGTCTTTATTTACTTTTAAAGCAGCAGTGGTCTGCCTGTTTTTAGTGGCACACTGTGAGACCCTCTGTTCTGAGGCTAATTGGAGATTTTTAAAATCATTAATAAAGCCAAACAAATGAGACAGTTTTGAGGAAAGCTGGAACAGAAATGTGTCTGATTAAAAGAATCCGTGAAAGGCAGGTGAGGTTTATCGGACATACCATGAGAAAGGAAAGACTAGAAAATCAGGTCGTATTGAAGGCAAAAGAAGCAGATGAAGACAAAGATTAATATACTTGGGAAGTCTCATATTAAAGAGTATATCAGCAAATGAGAAGGAATAGGTAAAAGCTGGATATATTCTACATATGATGAGAGATAGGAATATGTGGAGAACCATGTTTTCCAACGTCTGGAATGGATATAGCACAGAGAGAGAGAGAGAGAGAGAGAGAGAGAGAGAGGGAGAGGAAGAGGGAGAGGGAGAGGGAGAGGGAGAGGGAGAGAGAGGCACAGAGAGAGAGAGACACACACACGCACACACACACACACAGACACACA